>VMDO01003865.1:0-135075 GCA_007922755.1 Pedetes capensis
AATTATCTACAAATTGAGAACTCGACTCTTTTTAAAGCATCCATTTACATATGATACTACATAAAAATATTGATGCATTCCAAAAAGTATACATTTTAAAGCATATTTTCTGTGGTAGGGGAAAAAAAGACTAATCATAGCAAACTTTTAAATTAAAATTAAATCCAATTCAAAATTTAAAAAATATGTTCTTGTCTAAGGCTGGTGGTAACTTTGCAATAATAAGAAAGCCACAAAAAAATCCTGTTGTTTATAAATTTTAGCTTATTAAAGTTGATTTTAAAAACAAACAACTTTCTGCTGTAGCTATTAAGAAACAATGAAAATAAAATTATGATTGATTTAGAAACTACTTTAAATGGAAGTATCACATGTATTAAGTCTTCTGAGATACCTTCAAAGTTGCTGCCAATAGTAAATTTAGAATAATTTCGGTCATGGTGATAGAGATAAACATCTCCAAAAACAGAAGAGGACCCACAGGCAAGGGATAAAAGCAATGAAAAGCTGTGAGTTACTGAGCTCTAGAAATAGAAAGTGTGGCCAGGAACTTGAGTCTATAGAGAATTAGACACTATAAGTGCACTATACAAGCCTGGGGTTGTAGCTCAGTGGTGGAGTGCTTGCCTTGCATGTACAAAGACTGGGTTTGGTTCCCAGAAAAAGAAGTGCATCATATAAGAAACAGACTCAGAATCTTTCTTCTTGAATCTAGGGCCTGTTTCTAGGTCTGAGGATTAGACAGCTTTTTTTCTTTTACGCTCATGAAAGAAGGCCTAAACACACACAAAACCTTTCATGAATAAAAAGACAAACACAACCAAGAACTAGAATATCTTTTCACTTAATAAAAATGGTGGAAAACCTGGGTGACAGTGACTGTAGAAGTATTTAAATACTCAAGGAATAATTACACCACCAGAATTAAGCAGGCAAGGAAGACTTTATTGAAGATAATTGCAATAGGAGCTAGAGATTGAACCACACTCTTTAAACAAAATGTGGGATGAACTAGTAGAAAAGTATTAGGGGACATTGGTTTTCCCTGGGGTAGAGCTTGGTCAATGTGATTAGTCCATCAGTGTTTGTTAATTGGTCTTTATCTAAGTTAGATTCCTACCCTCTTACAAAGACTGGAGAATAGAGGCCCTGACATTTTGATGATTACATTTCAAAAGAATGGCTTCTGAGGTCCTTGAGAAATACTCTCCTGGGTTTTAAAGTTGGCAAGAGGTTGGGAGTAAGTTTGCATTTTAAAGGAGAAATGCTCTAAGAAAAGGGAGGGCAGAGGCCTATAGTTAGTAGCAAATTGTCTAAAATTTAATCAAGCTTAGGGGAATGTCAATATTCTTCATCAATTCCCCTGATGGTGTTTAGAATTACTAGATTATGGCAATGATTAAAAAGGCAGATCAAATTTAAGTCATTTACTTACAATTTTTTCTTTAAAAGATAATTTAACAGTCAGTATACAACAATGTTCCTTTATTGCCTGTACCTCAGACTGTACCTCTCACTGCCCTCCAGCTCTTAAGTATGCTACAACAAGTGAGATCAAATTTTATAAACTAGTCAATATTGTATAAACTAGTCAAAATTGTAAATATGATTATTTAATCTTCTCAATGCTTGAAAACTTAGCCAGAGCAATAAGGCAATTGAAATAAAAAAAGAAATGCGATACAAACAGGAAAGGAAGAAGCGATGGAATCCTATACTTCAATGACCTAAAAGCCTGTACCACAAGACTTCTTTGATCTGATAAGAACATTCATCAAAATAGCAGGATACAGAATCAACACACAAAAATCAATAGCTCTTTTGTTTACCACCACCAAATTTGCTAATGAAGAAATCAGGAAAACAATCTCATTTGTAATATCCTTAAAAAATAAATAAATAAAATACATAGGAATAAACCTAACCAAATATGTGAAAGAGCTCTTTGTTGTTGTTGTTGTGAGGTGCCGTCGAGTCGGTATCCGACTCACAGTGGCCCTCACAGGGTTTTCAATGGCTGACCATTTCGGGATTGCCTCGGGAGTGGATTGCCAGGCCCTTCTCCCATTTTTGCGGTGCTGGGAATTGAACTCGGGACCTCAGAGACTGCAGTGCAGCGCTCTACCAACTGAGCTAAATCCCAGCCCAAAAGAGCTCTATAATGGAGATTATACCTGAGTCTGTAGAGAATGGAGGACCCAGAAATAAACCTATGTAGCTACAGCCATCTGATTCCTGATAATTGTTGCCAAAAATATGCCTTGGAGAAAGGACAGCCTCTTTAACAAATGGTTCTGGGAAAACTGGATATCACATGTAGAAGAATGGAACTAGACCCTTAACTCTCTCACCCTATACAAAAATCAACTCAAAATGGATCAAAGACTTCAATGTGAGACCAGAGACTTTGTAAGTGCTAGAGAAAATCATAAGGGAGATATACTTCAAGATTCGGGCATAGGCAATAACTTTCTAAATAGGACTCCAGTAACACAGGAAGAAATAACAAGAATTCAAATTTAAAAAGTTCTGCTTATCAAAGGAAACCATAAAGTAAAGGGACTACCTCAAGAATGGAAGATGATCGTTGCCAGGTATTCATCCAAGGTATTAATATCCAAAATATATGAAGAACTCAAGAATACCAAAAGAATAAATAATCCACTTCAATAAATGTGCATATCAACTGAACTGACATTTTTTAAAGCAGAAGTATAAATAGACAATGAATATATGAAAAAAATGTTCAACATCTTTAGTCATCAGGGAAATGCAAACCACAACTATATTGAGGCCGGGTGCAGTGGCACACACCTATAATCCCAGCAACTGGAAAGGCTGAGAAGAGAGAATCATAAGTTTGAGGCCAGAGACAGCCTGCATTATTTAGTGAGAAAGTCTTAAAATAAAAATATGAGAATTTTGTTTCCTTTAATTTAAAAAATAAGAAATATATCAATGCTAAAAAAAAAAAAAATGGGCTCAGGGTGCAGCCTAGTGGTAAAGCATTTGCAAAGTATTTATAAGTGTATAAGGCCCTAGGTTCAACTCCCAAACTACCACAAACCAACCAACCTATATTGAAATTTCTTCTTACTCCAGTCAGAATGGCTATGAAGAAAACAACAAATGTTGCTAGGATGTGGGGTAAAAAGGAAAGCTTACACACTTTTGGTGAGAATGGTAATTAGTGCAGCTGCTCTGGAAATCACTAGAGGTCCCTCAAAAAACTAATATGGAATCACCATATGATCCAACTACACTACTCCTGGGTATATATCCAAAGGAATCAAAGGCATCATGCAAGATATCTACCTATGTTTATTGTGGCACTATTAACAGGGCCTAAGTTATAAAATCAGCCTAGGTCTCCATGAATGGATAAAGCAAATGTGATATATAAACACAATGGAGTATTATTCAGCTACAAAGAAGGAAATCATATTATTTGAATGAATATTGATGGAACTGGAGTTCAACATATTAACTGCAATAAGCCAGATTCAGAAAGATAACCACTACTTAGAATAACACCACCAAGTTATGAAAGTAAAGCAGGGATTATGAGGGAAGATGAAGGAGACTGGTGAAGGGAGAGGGAGTATAAATGTGGGTAATATGAGAGGGTAAGTGTGGTCAAACTATATTAGATACATGTGTGAAAATATCATACTAAAACTCATTTTATATAATTAAAATATTCTAATAAGAAAAAAATTTTAAAAGATTGAAGTGGTCCAAGATTTTGCTTTACTTGTTTCTACAATCAATACCTAACAGAAGCAGCAATCAAGAAATCAAAAGATGCATTGCATTGGGAAAAGCTATTGCAAAATGCCTCTTTGAAATGTTGTAAAGTAAAGATGTCACGTTGATGATAAAGGTGAACCAGAGTCATGCCATCCATGGTGCTTTTCAGTCCCATCATACTGTTGTGAAAGCTGGATATTGAATAAGGGAGACAGAAGATGAATTGATGTTTTTGGATTATAGTGCTGGAGACAAATATTGAATATACCATGGACTGCCAAAAAAAAACAACAGATCTGCTCTAGAAAGTGCAACCACCATGCTCCTTGGAAGCAAGGATATCTACACTGTGTTTGGACATATTTTCAGGAGAGACCAATCCCTGGAGAAGGACATCAACTAGAAGGATTGACACAGTGGCTACAATAATGGACCTAAACATAAAAAAGATTGTGTGCCTAGCACATTGTTGGGGAATGTTTCCCTCCAATGTATATAGGGTCGCTATGACTTGCACCTGACAAGAGGGCACCTAACAACAACAACAACAACTGTAAGAAAAAGTAATCAAACCCACAAATGCATTTTAAGTCCTCAATTACACTTCTAGGAATGAATATTTTCATGAGTGTACAATACAGTGAACCCAGAGGTATTTGTTGATGCATCATTTGTGAAAACAAAAGACTAGAAGTTGTCCAAATGGCATTACTGGAGTTCTGCTTCACAAAATTGATACATTCATAAACAAATTTCTAGGTTAAATAAAAATACATAGAATTTGGATTTCACTTATGTAATGACATTGGATAATCTCAAGTTATTAGGTAAGATAAACAAGATACAGTATAGTGAATATTATACACTGGTATGTTTATATAAAAAGAGGGGAAATACTAAGACCATTATTTATTTTATATGCATAAAAGTTTTCAGGAAGTAGACACAAGAAGCTGGTAAATCTGATTACTTTGGGGAAGAGAAAATGGGAAAGCTGGGAAAATGGAACCAGGAGGGAGATATCTATGCATCCTTTCATGGACTTTCAAAATGTACCCTATGGAGGTGTGACTTTTTCAAAAAATAAAATTTAAAAAGCAAAAAATAAAAACAAGGGAGAGAGGCAGAATGAAAGCTATGACATACAAAAGATCAAAAACAGATAATTTTGAAAAACAAGAAAATGTAGTTATTTTTCCTCAGAAAATATGCTATGGCACTGTCATAGTGATTAAGAAAATTTGCTGCAGAAAAATATAGTGAAGAAATAGAATAGTGAGTCTGGAAACAGATCTTAAAATATATGGAAAATTACATATGAATGAGACAGTATTGCAAATAAATGTAGAAAGAATGGATCATTCAAAAAGTAGTGATGAGGTAATTGATTAAAAAGAAATTTACCAAGTGAAAAAAAATACCTATTAAAACAGATTCTGGACCCTGTAATAAGCCTGCTGATATGCACACACACGTGTACATACAAACACACAAAGACTTTCTAACTGGATTAATTAGCTATATTTACCCTACTACTTCACAATGGCTGCATACTTCAAAACATCATGTTATACATAATGCAAGCTTGCAATTGTATCTGTCAGTTTAAAATGAATTGAAAAATATATATTAAAAATCTTTGAGAAAGCTGAGTGAGGTGGCACACACCTGTAATCCCAGCGACTCAGGAGGTGGAGGCAGGAGGATCACAAGTTTAAGACCAGAGGCAGTCTGGGTAATTTAGTGAGACCCTGTCTGAAAAAAAAAAATTAAAAAATAAATCTTTGAGAAACATTAAAGATTTGAGAAAGAGAGAATGTTCATGATTTCTAGATAAGTTTTTATCTTATATAAAATTTTACAACAAAGGTATTTAACCAACAAAACAATAGTTTCGAGAATGAATATAAGACACATACAAATTCTAAACATATACAATATCCTAAAAGAACTTTGGGAAGATAGACAACAAAATAAACTGCTGTTCATATAAACAATACATAATTTTCCAATAAATATATTTTCAAAAGCTAAATTACAAAAACAAAACCTGCCATGGGACAGATGCAGTGGCACATGCCTGTAATCCCAGAAACCTGGGAGGCTGAGGCAGGAGGATTTAAAGTTTGAGGCCATAGACAATCTGTGAAACTTAGTGAGATCCTGTCTCAAAATAAAAAAGTAGAAATAAAGAGATCCAGATTGTGGTAAGAACACTTGACTAACATGTGTTTGAAGCCTTGGGTTTAATCCTCCAGTAGTGAGAAAAAAAAAAAAAGGAAAATCATTTCACTTATTAGATTGACAATATACAAAATACCAACAAAAATAAGTACTGGGTACTGGTGAGAAGATAGAGAACTGCCCTCATTGCTGATGGGTGTGTCCATTGGTAAAGTCATCTTGAAGAACAGCAAGATAAATTGAAGAAACATATATCCTCCTGCCCGGCAATTCCATTTATAGGTATAGTCCTGAGAAAATTTCCAACTTCTCATGTAGAGACATAGGGTATCCCTTATTATCACACTGTTTATAGCAATAAAAATTGGAAACATTTAGAATATCCATCATCAAAAGATTAGATGAATTACCTGGGAGTGATGGCACATATGTGTAATCCCAGCTATTCGCGAGGTAGAGACTGGAGGATCAAGAGTTCGAGGTCAGAGGCAGCCTGCATAATTCATTGAAACCCTGACTCAAAATAAAAAATTGAAAGTGGTCTGGGGTGCAGCCCAGTGGTACAACTGTTGCAAAGTATGTGTGAGGCCCTAGGTTCAAAACCCCAGCATGGCAATAAATAAATAAATAAATAAATAAATAAATAAATAAATAAAAGTTTGGATAAGTGAGTTTTAATATGCTTGCATATAAAGATAATGTTGGGGCTCAGAGGATGGTATCCAAAATTATGACGGCTTGACATGCTGAATACTTTGAGTAAAGAGGTTCAGAAGGAAGGTCTTTCTGACCTGCTCCTGTCCTTTCTCCTGTTCTACTTTCTCCCCTAAAGCAGACAATCAAAACTAGAATTCATCCCCCATATGGTGAATTATAGAACTCCCCTCCCCTAACAACATCCATAAAGCTTTGAAATATTACTCTAATCTTCCCCCACCTTTCTGTATAGGATTTAGCCATAAAGAAATTCTCTGACCGACCTTGTGTAGATCATAAGGCCCTCATTTCAGAAGAGGTCCTCCCCTCTATGTAGGAGGGAAGAAATCCTTCATAAAGGCCAAGAAGAATATGAACAAATAGGCCTTCTTGGATTTCTCTCCCTAGGCTATTATCATTAAATCATTCCCTTTTATAAGTATATTTCTATGTGGTTTTCCATTCTTCATTGAACCCAAGGTACAAACAGTTTTCCCTGGGTCTTTGGGTCTTTATTCTTAAAAGGCTCTCATGCCATGTAAAACTTTCATTAAATAAATTTGTTGTGCTTTCCTCTTGTTAACCTGTCTTCTGTTATTGAGTGTTGGTTATGATCTTTATGATAAGGAGGAAAGATATCACGTGTTCCTGACCCTACAATCTCAAACAACATCTAATGTGATTGAATTACAATTAAAGTGAAATATGTCAGCATGAAGAAATATCAGAAGCATAATATTGAAAAACATAAGCAAGTGACAAAATGATAGGTATAATGTAGTAAAAATTAAAAATATGCCAAACATTGCTTATAAATTGTTTTACATATAAAATAGTATCAAATGCTGAAATTATTTTAAAATTTTAGATTGGGGTTGGGAAAGCTATTTAAGAAGAATTACACAAAATGCTTCAAGGATATTTGTCAATGTTATGGGTTGTAATGTGCTCCCCATCCTGAAATTCAATTATTAATGTCCTAACCCCTAGTACCTCAAAATGTAACTTTGTTTGGAAGCAGGGTCATTGCAAATGTAATTAGTTCAAATGAGATGAAGTCATAATGGATAATTCAGCATAACTGTGATGTCTTTTAGAAAGGGAAAATTTGGGCATACACACACACACACACGCAGAGAGAACCACATGAACATTGAAGTCATGCAGCCACAATCCAAGGAACTACCAGAAGCTGGAGGCCAGGACACAGGCTTAAAACATTTACTTCCCTACCACCTTCAGAGGGAGTATGGTACTCTTGATACTATAATTTCACAGTTGTGAACTACAAAATTGTGTGGCAATAAATTTCTGTGTTTAAAGTCGATCAGGCTTTACTATCAAACCAATACAGTTATATGTTTTTTATTTCCTGAAGAATTCTCTACAGTAAGATTGCAAAGATTTAAAAATTGATGAATTGCCTGAAAACATGTAGGCTTCTCATGTTAATCTCTGCACTTTAGAGCAAACTTGCAAATTTCATGATTTTGAAAAGTACAAGAACAGCAAATTCTAATCCTCAAAGGCAAAATCAATAAAATGGAAAATTTGAATTAAAGTATTTAGCTAAGGACACTAGAATATTAGTATTAAATGTCAGCTTTATGAAACATAAGAGGAATATGCTAAAAATCAATAAATACTGAATTAGTAAGTTGGAAACCAATGCAATTAAAGAAATCTTAATTTTAAGAAGTACTGAAAATCCAATTCACACGATTTATAAACAGAAAGTACATAATGAAAACATGTATTACATCAAGATATACAGATAAGATTTTTAAAGAATAAAGATACAATTAACAAGGTTGTATACTTAAATATCTTGACAAACACTGATTTTTTTTAGCTATAAATCATGTAATATATGTCAGGGAGAAATAATTCTAAAGTCCCACTCAATAAATGTAGAAGGCACATACCATGTACCTTAAACAATGACATTACACATTGTATAAATGTGACAAATAATAATGAAATATATTATCAAGAACAACTCTTTGCTTCAAAAACAATCCAAACATATGTGAGCATGGAGACCTTAGGTATTACAGTCAGGTTGATCCTGAAAAGAAATTGCAGATGATAGAGGATTTTGACATTTGGAAAGTGAAAACATCATTTTGAAAAAGCCCTCAGTACATTGTTTTGTGAATGTTTCTTTACCTATTTCTCATAATAGATTGAGAGCTCTTTTAAAGCAAAGATTTGGAGATTTTTTGCTTTTTAGTTCCCAAGTACTTAAGAAAAATATATTTTGTTGTTAGGTGCCATTGAGTCAAGTCCAACTCATAGCAAACCTGTATACTACAGAATAAAACATTCCTCAATACTGTGCCATGCCCGTCATTGCTTCTATGCTATTTATAGGATTTTTCAATGGCTGATTGTTTGAGTGGGCTGTCAGGTCCTTCTCTCATTTTTGTGGTGCTGGATGTACAACTCAGGTCCTCAGAGAATGCAAAGCAAGCTCTCTACCAACTGAGCTAAATGCTAACCCAAGAAAAATATATAGATATATACAAACAGGTAATGGTATCCATGTTGTAGGTTAAAACCTAAGTCTGTTACATAATTAGGAAGAATGGGTACTGAGAAATTCTTAGGAAAATAATTTTGCAACATTTATCAAAAACCTTCAAAATATTATCTTTTCTTTGATACATTCATTTCTTAGAATTAAGTCCAAGGAAATATTCAGAAATGTAAACAGTTTTGCCAAATATGATCACCATCTGTAATAGCAGAAAACTAGAAACCACTCAAATAAATGTCTGATAATTTGAAATTTACTATATAAATTGTAGTATATTAGTCAATCTTTTAAATAAACGTGATCAAGTTTTAATGATGTAGATAAACGCTTATGACACAGCATGAATCAGTTTTCCTAATTAAATGCAGACAATGAGATCAACTATGTGAACATCAATCATAAAAGGGGAACATACCAAAATATGGGGAATGCATACCTTAAAAGTGGTGGACTAGCTAGGTGCAGTGGCACTCTCTTATAATCCCAGTGACTCAGGAGGCTACGGTAGGAAGAAGGTTAGTTCAAAGGCAGAGGCAACCTGTGCAATTTAGCAAGACCATGTCTCAAAGTAAAACATTTTTTTGAAAGGGGAATTGGAGGTATAGATCAGTGGTAGACCACCCCCCTAGCAAGGCCCTGGGTTCACTCCCCCCGTACCAGAAAGAAAAATAAAACATAGACTAATGGTCTGTTTTATCTTTTTCTCCTTGTCAGCATCCATTTTCTAAGTATACTTGTACAATCATAAAACATACTTTTATAAAGATAAGCTTTATCTTAATTTTCATCAGTGGTAACCTTTGTCTCACTAAGAAAAACATTTTTTTTCTTTCTTTTTTTTTTTTTTTTTTTTTTTTTCAGTCCTGGGGCTCACGCTTGCATACTCTGCAAGTGCTGGACCACTAAGCTGCACCCCCAGCCCAATTTATTTTTTTACTTTTTTTTTGAGACAGGGTCTCACTAAGTTACACAGACAGCCTCTGATCTCCAACTTGCGATCCTCCTGCCTCTGCCTCCCAAGCCTCTGGGATTATAGGCGTGTGCCACTGTGCCCAGCATACTATGAAAAGTTTTGATTCAACAAGTGTCATCACACATCTACACTGTGCCAGGCAAAAAGTTTTAAGAAAACCAATATGACAAGAACCCTTCAGATATGTTTACAATCTAGTTAATATAGAGGTACAAAGACATAAAAAGTAATTTTAGGAGCCCATCATCTTTTGTGTGAATTATTATAACACTCTTACTGCATCCCTACTTTCTGTTTACTACCCTTCAGTTTATTTTCTGCACTGTTGCCAGAATTCTGTGTCTAAAGCACAAATTTGATCAGGTCTTTTGCTTCCTAAACTTATTTGGCTCCCCTATGCCTGCAGCACTAATTCTCAACCATGACTGCACAAGATCACCCTGGTGAGCTTTCAAAAAGCTCCACTGCCCAGACCTTCCGTCCCACTTTGTTTCCCAGAGTTCCTGATTTAATTAGTCTTGGGTACTACCATGGCATCTATATTTTAAGGTTTCCAGAATTAGGTACCTTAAAAATGGCATATAATGATTGTGGTTTCCGGATCCACTTCTTTTCCTCTAAGAGCACTCTGAATTTTAGGCTGTTTTTTGAATATGTCATACTCATTTACAATTATGTGTTTACTGATGCTTTTCTTTTCCTCTGAAATGCAGTTTAATCCCTCGTTAATTGGAATTCTGGCTGTTGTTTGTTGTTAGGTGCTATGGAATAGGGTCCAATCATAGTGACCCTTTGTATAACAGAAGAAAACACTACCAGCCCCTATGCCATACACAGGATATTTTTTTTGTTTGAGCTTATTGTTGCAGCCACTGTGTTTCTTCTCATTTTGAGTTGTGCCACATCAGCAAATGGATGTCCCAGAGGCTTTACTCCATTCTCATAATTAAGGTAGACTCTACTTTGAGGAGGTAACTTTTCTCCATTCATCTTTGAATAACTTCCAACCTTTGAGGTTCATTTTCCACCACTATTCATAGGATTTTCAATGACTAATTGTTTCAGGAGTGGGTTATTGGGTCCTTCTCCCTAGTTTGTCTTAGTTTGGAAGCTCAGCTGAAACCTACCTACCATGGGTGGCTCTGGTGGTATCTGAAAGAGTGGTGGCGTAGCTTTCAACATCACAGCAACATGCAAGCCCCTGCAGCACGGCAAGACCACAGACCCATCGGGGGAGTGCTGGTAGTCATCCTTTAAAATTCTATTTAGTCCCTCTCTAAGGAAGCCTTCCATGCCTTCTCTAAGGCAGCTAGATATCCTTAGACATTCTGAGGAGCCCAAACAGCCAGACATGGAAAGATTATTAAAACAACAACAACAACAACAACAATAGTGAGAAGAAAGATTAGATCCTACAGCAATGTGAAGAAGTAAGAGGTGATAGAGGTTTTTTGACATTTCAATGACAAAAGCATCACTCTGATAGAGCCCTCATTATATTGTTTGGTCATTATCCCCTTACTCATCTTTCTCCAACACCAGAATGGGAATTCTTTGAAGGTAAGGATTTTATCATGTTGATATTTTTGTTTCCTAGAAGTTTATTTATTAGCTCAATAGCATGCAGTTTGTAGGTACCTGAACAATCTTTGAAATAAATATAAGAAATAACCACTAATCCAATGAATGATAAATGTCAGATATATTGCACAAAACAAAATATAGTAGGACTTCAAAAGAGATTGCTTCCAATGTTTCCATTGCATCTGAATACAATGGGCAGCTTTAGCTTCATCCAGACCAGGGTGCTACTTGCTAGCTGTGTGACCATGATCAAGTTCCTTAATAATCCTTGGCCCTCTCTTCCCCAAGTGTTGATTTCTCAGGGTTGTCTGGAGAGTTTATGATGTGTCTGGAAGATATAGTATCAGTGAATTTAGCTCTTCTCCTCCATCTTCACTGTTTATGCTACTAGAATTGATACTTTCTCAGTAACCTATCTACTCACTGGAGGAAGAGATGAAATTTGATCACCAGGGCTTTTTCATAGTATATAACAGTGCTTAGCACAAATTTTATTGTCAATAAATAGTTTTTTAAATAAAGGGGAAATTAGATAAGATTGAAGGCTGGATTGCATTTGGATAAATGAAAGTGTGGCAAAACAGTGAGAAGAAATAAAACTGAGAATGAAAGGAAGAAGAATAAATGTAGAGAGTAAATGATAAAGACAGAAGACCCACAATAGAAGTAAACTCAGTGAGGCCAATGATTCAAATAAGAGAGTTAATGGAAAAGAGATCAGAAAGGAAGGGTAAGTCCTAATTGTGAAACAATGAAGCCATGAAGGTTTGAGATTTTATCCTCTAATAGAGAGCCCTGGAGCATTTTCGGCAGAGCTATACTGTGCTCTTCAGCACGGGATTCAAGACTCTTCCCAATGTAGAGTGAAATCAAGGTAAACAGATGTTAAACACTGAGAGGAATTAAGAGAATTATTATTATTATTATTATTATTATTATTAATCATTGGCATGATATAATATTGAAACAGTGTCATCAAAAGAACAAAGCATTGAATACAGCTAATATTACATGATAGATTCATAGAGAATGATAGGGAAGGACATAGCATGCAAAATAAGAAAAATGAAATGAACTTGATAACTGAGAGGAATTCAGAAGGAAGATAAATGAAGCATTGGAGAAGCTGTGGTTATATATACAAGTAAGTGCTCAGCAGACATTTAGAGGTGGGGCCAAATAGACTCTGTATAGACAGTGGTCACAGAGGTTAAAATGTTGCCAGGCACCATGGTTCATGCCTATAATGCCAGCAACTCAGGAGGTTGAGGCAGTAGGATTGTGGGTTGGAGGCAAGAAGTAGCCTGCGTAACTTAGCAAGCCCTGTCTCAAAATAAAAATAAAGAAGGGACTGGTGGTGTACCTCAGTGGTAGAACACTTATTTAGTGTGTGTGAGGTCCTGGGTTCAACCCCCAATACTGGAAAAAAAATTGCCAAGATTACAGTGGATGAGAATACTTTGATTTAAAATTCAAAAAATATACTGAATGAAGGCCAAAGTTTGTCTTTCAGAAGAACAAACTTCTAGATATTAGGAGCCAAAGAAAAAGTTACATCATTAATAAAATTCTAATTATAAAATTCTGATTCTAATAAACTTCTAATTTTTGTAAACAAGGAAGAACACTAGAGAGAAATGTTGAGTCCTGTTTGGATTCATTTAAGGAAATCATTTTTGAAAACTAATTTGATAAATGATTTCTTATTATGTATGTTTGCTTTGAGAATATGGGTCGCAGCCATGATTATCCATGATTGATTTCTCTAAAACCACATATTGACTTTTTTATATTCAAGTGGGTGAATGTATTTGATAATGATGTTCCTTAAATTTATCTCCTATAAAATGATGACAATTACATATAAATTTATTAAATAATTTATAGGTAATTCTTGGTAAATTTCATTTTTATGTAAATGTAGTTAAATGGCAATAGTTATTATCTTAATCTGAAATAGTTGTGAGTTTTTCAAAAAATACCATTTGCAGCACTGTTCTATCTGTGTCTTTGATCTGAAGGAACTGATGAGCATTCTGTCTTTTACAAATTAATTTTCAATTAAAAGCTGCTCCTGGGAATGTGGGTGCTGATAATTTTAATCAGGAGCCATGAAATGGATTACTTCATTCGGTATTTGAATGTGGTAGAATTTCATGGATGTCAAACATAAAGCTTTAAAATTCAAACTAATCTAAAACAACTGGATATATAACTTTTAAGTTGACTTGAATGAAATTATCTTTTCTGTGCATGTTTTCCTGTTAGCCTTGAAAATTAAATGCCTAGATTTTTCTTAGTAGAATAGACACTGTAGGGGATTATTTCCTTTTATCTAGAAAATACATGCTTTCAAAAATGAAATATACTGACAGAGCATGGTGATACACACATGTAATCCCAGCAACTTGGGAGGCGGAGGCAGGAGGATTGGAAATTCCAGGCCACAGGCAGCCTGTATAACATAGTGGGACCCTGTCTCAAGACAAAAAAATAAAAAATAAAAATTAAAAAGAGGAGAGAGAGGTCTGGGGGTGCAGCTCAGTGGTAGGCCACTTGCAAAAAGTATGTGTGAGGCCCTGGGTTCAGCTGACCCAGAACCACCAAATAAAAAGAAAGAAACAGAGAGGGGAGAGAGAAAGAGAGAGAGACAGAGAGAGACAGAGAGACAGAGAGAGAGAGAGAGAGAGAGAGAGAGAGAGAGACTAAAAATTGTACATAATATTGAAATAGAAAAAAAAACAGCATAAAGGCAATGGAAAATTTCAAGGTTACATAGACTAAACAAGCCAGAATTTGTCCTGAATTTCTTAAAATAAAAAAAAAAAGTGTAATGAGAGGGAGAGAGATAATTTCCTCTGAATTGTATAGTGTATGCCTTCCCAATCCCATGGAGAATTGTTTTAGACTGGAAGCTGTTTTTGACAAACACAAAGACTCCTGCTTAAGTGCCAGAAGACTCTGCCAACCTCCCCATAATAGTGCAGTTAGCTGACAGATGTTGAACAAAGCTCCTCACTGTATGACTTCCTGTGGATTTGCTTCACAAACACCTTTCTTTCTAAAACAATTGGCAATGGAAAACCTGGAAGGCTTCTTTGCAATTCACATACGGTAATGCTGCCAGTCCTAATCCTTGCTCCTGAAGGGTATTTGTCCTTCACCTCTCAGTCTATAAGATACATAGTTTAAATCATGGTTCTTTGGCTCTCATGAGTGCAAGTTACTGGTGAACAAAGTAATTCCCTGGATTTCGAGATAAATACTAAAAACACGATTTAAAGCCTTATATAGTAAGATCCTACTTGAAAATGTTTGAGAACTAAGGTGAAACTAATCCTAATCAATGATTTTTATTAAGTCTCTAGCCCTCTATTTATTTTCATTTTCTTCAATAGATGCCTATAGGCAGAAATTATTCTTATACATACTGTGGCCACGAGGTGTATCAGAGATGCCCGTGCACTCTGCTCTGTGCTTGGATTGCCCCTTCCCCCAGCAGATGGTCCTCTCAGGAATGTCTTAGTTATTCCGTGTTTAATGGGCCCCTACTTTGAAAGTGATGTCGCAGGGGATCCACGAAATCATCTCCCCTACACCTTACCAAGAGAAGGTAATATAATGTGACAAATTCTATTTTTAGCCAAGTGCAAAGGAAAAGTAGTTTTCCCATATTTAACAAGGAAGTCATGTGGACAGAGGAGGGAGGGAATGAGGCAGAGAGATGCTCTTGCTCTGCCTTGTCATGGAGTGACAAGGGGGTTGCAGCCCACTGCACTGAGGCTGTACAAGAAGGCCTGATTTGCCACTTGCCTCCCACATATCCCCAAATGGTTTTCTTGAATTTGCAAAGCAGACATCTTTCATTTCTTTCCCCCAACAAATGAAATTTTAAAGGTCAACTATGTTGGTAAGAGTACAAGGGTTCCTGGTTAGCTGCTTTTTGACAGAAGAAAAACAATCTAGTATTTCTGTCATTAAAAACATATTTATTTTTCTTCCAGTTTTTGAAATGTTTGACTTCTGAGCAAATCTAAAGGCACAAGGGCTGAACTAGTTAAACACTGGAATGTGTGAGAGCACCTGTTTTCTCTATTGGATATTACAGACTTATTAGCAAATGTTCAAAAAGTCTAAAAGAAAAATAGCAATAGGAGGAAAACTCTATATTAAGTCTTCTGCAATTAAAAGACTTGCTTATATAATTCATTCTTTAAAGAAATTTTCGAGGAGCCGGGCATGGTGGCACACGCCTATAATTGGGAGGCAGAGGCAGGAGGATCTCAAGTTCGAGACCAGAGGTAGTTTGCATAATTTAGAAAGACGCTGTATCAAAAAAGTGAAAAAAAAAATGGACTGGGCGTGCAGCTCAGCGGTATAGCACTTGCAAAGCATGTAAGCGTGAGGCCCTGGGTTCAACCCCAAGTACTGCACAAAAAGAAAGAAAGAAATTTTGGGGGAGAATCAGAATTGGAAAAATAAAAAAGGGTTACAGTGGAATCAGAGGCAAATGTCCTATATTCCACAACTATGCAAAGCAGGATTAAAAGAAAAGACTAGAATTCAGTTTGAAATAATTGATCTCTATCTTTGAGATACCACTATTGAATATTTATCAAATATTTTTTCAGCGCAAAGGAATACATTGACTTTTTTTCCTAAAACTTTTACAATGCTCTTATCACAAGGAGACTCAGCATGGAATGACAAGCCAGCCATAGTGCAACAAACAGAATATTCTTTCTCCTTTCACTACTACCAAGAAATTTTAATCAATACCACCTTCTCACTACCATCATTTCTCCTTAGCCCCAAGATTTCCCCATGACTTTTTAATCTGAGCTTCTCACTCACCAAGATGACTACAAGGGTACCACTTTACACAAGTTACCAATGCCTTTCTTATTGCCCATCCAGAATCTCACCCTAAAAAAAAAAAAAAAATCCAAGTCTTTGAGACCAGAGCATGTTTTGTTTCCTGAGCTTCTAGACATAACCCCTTACTCTGGGTCCAAACACTCATCACCATTAAGAGAAAATTATATGAAATATATAGAAATGGAAAAATAAATTTATTTACAGTTTTGGCCAAAACTTGGGAGAGAACCATTCTCATTTGTCTCTGTCCTCCTTACAGCAGTGTTACAATTTACAGAAAGAGTAGAGCAAACACTAGGAGCTACACACACACACACACACACACACACACACACACACCCTTCTATGTATACACACATGTATGTATGCGTATATATATGTATATGTGCATGTGTGTTTATATATGTAATTTCCTACAGGTTTGTCAGTTTGTTGGGCTGTGGGGCTTGTGTGGTGCTGTGATGCTGAAAGCTATGTCACCAGTATTTCAGATACCAGCAGGGCCACCCAGGGTGGACAGGTTTCAGTTAAGCTTCCTGACTAAGACAGTATAGGGAGAAGGACCCAGCAGCCCACTCCCAAAACAATTAGCCATTGAAAAACCTATGAATAGCACAGAAGCACTGTCAAAAATAGTGCTGGAAAATGAGCCCCCCAGGCTGGAAGTCATTCAAGAAACAACTGAGGAAGAGTTGCTGCCCCAAAATTGAGTAAACCTTAATGATAGTAATGGAGGAAAGCCCCAAGAAACTCCTGTTGTTGATGTGATATGACTAAAAATGAGAAGAAACACAGTGGCTGCATCAACATGCTCAACATGAAAAAAGGATTGTGTGTACTACAGTGTTGGGTAGTGTTTCATTTTTTGTACATAGGGTCACTATGAGTCAGATCCAACTGGATGACACCCAAATATGTATGTATGTATGTATGTATGTATGTGTGTGTATATATATATATATATATATATATATATATATATACACACACACACACATATATGTATATATGTGTGTATATATATTGTTGTTGTTGTTAGGTGCCGTCGAGTCAGTATCCGACTCATAGTGACCCTCTGTACAACAGGGGAAACACTATTGTCAGTGCTTCTCTGCTGTTCATAGGGTTTTCAATGGCAGATTGATTTTTGGGAGGGGGTTGCCAGGTCCTTCTCCCAAGCCTACAGCTTCTGGTTTTCCTGGGCGGTCTCCCATCCAGGTACTAACCAGGCCTGACCCTGCTTAGCTTCAGAGATCTGATGGGATCGGATGCCACAGGGCTATGGCTGCAGGCTGTATACACACACATACACACACACACACACACACACACACACACACATATACACACACATATACACACATACACATATATATACACATACATTTGTATATATGTGTATATATATGTGTATGTGTGTGTATATATATGTATATATGTATATATATACATGCACATATATATGTGTGTGTATGTGTGTGTTGTTTTTGTTGTTTATAAATATTATTTCAATCTACCAACATTAATTTGACTCATGTGAGCCAAGTAATGAACTGGACTCCAGGAGAATGTAAAATACTGTAATCCTAACCATAATGAGCGTCTAGGATTTAGGTCAGTTGGTAGAGCGCCGCTCTGCAATCTTTGAGGTCCCCAGTTTGATTCCCAGAATTGCAAAAATGGGTGAAGGACATGGCAATCCACTCCCAAGGCAGTCTTGAATCAATCAGCCATTGAAAGCCCTATAAGGATCACTATGAGTCGGACACAACAACAACCATAATGAAATTATAACCTAGGTGAGAAGATAACCATATATGCAAATAAATAAAACAGTAATACTGTAATTGACTTCCTAGACTTGTAGCCCCCCTCCAGAGGTTCTACCATATCAGGTCTGGCTACGCATCCCTAAGTAAGCAATTAAAAGAAATGGTAAAAGGGCTGGAAAATATTTTAATCAAAATGACCACTTGGGGCAGATGGAAATTAAGCATTTCAGCCTGTCTTTAGGGTACTGACATGAGCTGTAGGCTTAAATAAGGGAAGAATTAGGGTAGGGGACAAGAGGCATGCGTAATTAAGCCATCTTTGTCAAACTGGGCTCCTTGACCATTTTCTCTGTTCTGCTTCTGCAAAGTGGCCCCTGAGAAGTCCTTATTCCTTGAGGGGACAATCTGTTTCCCATGACATGATTGTTCCTTCTTGGGTAGTGATCTCATCACAGGGTGCCTTTGTGCCAGACTCAGCTGTTCCTGCAACCCAAGTTTACTGCAAGTTTAGGACAATGACTGGAGACCTTCAGACATCTTTTTGGGTGTCTGGAACAGAATGTTGTAAAGCTGACAGTAAGATACCTCAGTTACTCTTATCTTTGAGCCTTCAGCCTTGAAAATAGATGAGATAGGTTAGGTATCACCGGTTTTTAGACAGACAATCCTTGAATGATTAACATGCCTATGCGCAGAGATAAGCAGATGTCTGGTCTAAAGTCCAGGAGTCAGATACCAAAGGAAGGCCAAGATGTGGGGTTTTATTCCTACTTTTAGTTACCCTGTAGGTCCATGAGTGAAGTCAGTGTGTTTTATCAAAAGCAGTTTCTAAGTACCTGTAACCTTAATAGCAAATGGTGTGGGAGTAGAAATTAAAACTTGAAAAACTTAAAACTTAAGTCTCTCAGAGAGGAAGGTTTCTTTCTTTTCTTTTCTTTCTTTCTTTCCTTCTTTTTTTTTTTTTTTTGTGTGTGTGTTTAATGTGATTTTAAGCATTTGCACAGATAGGGTAGACTATTCAGGGGCTTGATGGGTTAATAGGATAGCAATAAAGTTCACATTATTCCCTGTGATAAGAGTGCCACAAATGATGCATGAAAGATTGGGAAATGATGGGAATATTAAAAAATGGAGAAGAATCAAGTTTGTCTGAAAATACCTAGTACAGTTGTTGTTGTTAGGTGCCATTGAGTCAGGTCCAACTCATAGTGACTCTATGTAGAACAGAACAAAACACTCCCGGACCTTGTGCCATGCAGAGCACTATGTCAGTGCTTCTCTACTATTCATAGGGTTTTATATTCTGATTATTTGGGAATTATTCTGAGAGTGAATTGCCAGGTCCTTCTCCCTTTTTATTATTTATTTATTCATTATTTATTTATTTATTTATTTTTTGGTGTTGGGGCTGGAACCCAGGGCCTCAGAGCATGCTGAGCAGCACTCTAAATATTAGGAATTACAACTCTAAACTTGGGATGGAATCATATCATGAAGAACTTTAATGTTAATATGAGTTCTTTGCATTTTATTTGAAGAAAATGAGGATCTACTTGTGATTTCATAATGGAAATTCAATTTAATGATGTAGAGTGGTTCATCTGACAACAGTATGCTTACTATTTGTTCTCAGCCAAGTCCACATCCTATCTCTCTATTAAAAGAGTCCCTTTATCCTAGGATATGTTTTATTTTTAAACAATTTTTCTTATTTTTTAGTAAATATGTTTTTACTACTATTTCCAGAGTGATCTAAGCATAATGCTAATTGGACAATGCCCAGTCCAGACACTCCCATGGTTCCTCAGTGGTGATGGGATAAAGGAAAACAATTTCTGGTGACTTCCAAGAACTTCTGTGACTATGAGCCTGCCTCTTTTTCAGTATATGTTCTGTCACTGTCCACGTGAGGAATAAACAATATATTTGGGAAAGAATCTGAAGAAAATTTGAAATGTGAACCCTGATTTAAATAGGTGTAACACATGAAAGGAGAGTCTGCAGTTGAACCTCTGTAGCGTCCAGTCCCATCAGATCTTGGAAGTTAAGCAGGGTCAGGCCTGGTTAGTACTTAGATAGGAGACCGCCTGGAAACATTAGGTAATATAGGCTTTGGAGAAGGACCCAGCAACCCACCCTATGAATACCAGAGAAGCACTGACAATAGTATTTTAGCTGTTGTATGTAGGGTTGCTATGAGTAAGACACAGATTCCACGGTGCCCTAAGAACAACAACACAAGAGAGGGAAAGTGCAGTTGACTGTATCCCAGTTGATTTAGAAAATGGTAGTAATCATCTAAAAGCTAAATCAGAAGAAAGAAAGCTGGAGAACTTAGTAAAGACAGAGATTCATTTTATATTTCTACTTATTCAGTGTGTAAAACTTGAAAACATATCAGATTAAAATGTTTTCATATGCCCAGAACTCATCTGTGAAGAAAAGTAGGTCTAGAATTCAACATTGAAATTTTTCAGTACAATGATGAAAGTGGAAGTTACACAAATTTTTCTGTTTATTATTCATTTATTTTATTTTTGCAGTACCAGGGGGAGGGGGAGGTTATGCCCATTGCCTTGTACATGCTAACCAAGTGCTCCATCACTGAGCCATACTCCCAGCCACTTGTTCATTTTTTTATTTTGAGACAGGGAGTTACTAAGAAGTACAGGCCTCTGGCCTTGAATTCATGATCCTCTTGCCTCAGCCTCCTGAGTCTCTGGAATTACAGGTGTGTTCCACAATGCTCAGCCACATAAATTATTAAAGCTGACAAAGAAATTATGTAGAAGAGTAGCCAAAGATTGATTGTACATTTTATAATGTGGATATAGGTGGTACTCAGGAAGAGAACTTCTTACCAGGAAGATTTCTCTAACAAACCTCTTTAAACTTTAAACTAGAAAGCTACACACATATGCGAGCACATAGACACACAATATACACATGAACACAGTAAATAACATTCACATACTACTAGTTTTCCATCTCCCTACCCTATTTTATTGTCCATCATAGCACTTTCTACCTTTATTTATTTATTTACTTGTTTATATATTTTGCTGTACTGGGGGTGTTGATCTCAGGGCCTCACAAATGCTCGGCAAGTGCACTATCATTAAGCTGCACTCCAAGCTGCTATTTTTATTTTTATTTTTTATTTGGAAACAGGATCTCACTAAATTACTTAGACTGCCTCTGGCCTCCAAGTCACGATCCTGCTGCCTCAGCCTGCCAAGTTTCCAGGATTATAGGTGTGTGCCACCATGTATGTGGTATATGTCTCCCCTCATGAGAATAAGAATTTTGTTTCATTCCCTGCTTCTGCAACAGTGCTGAGCACATGAAGGGATTTTAATAGATCATTGCTGAGATTGCTGAATAAAAAATGATTGCACAAGCACAATATTGAGATATTTTCTAGACTTAAGCATTTAGAAATGGAGAAGGTATATGGTTCACTCAGGATCACTCAAGATTCTCAATGCAAAAATGCTTAGAAGCTATGAGATACATTGTAGATAGATAGGTAAACCCAACTAACTGAAGAGAGATAGGTAGTTAAACCCAACTGAAAGATAGGTAGTTAAACCCAACTAACTGAAGAGGAAAATAAGATGAGAAGAGGGTGATAGGCTTGGAGGCAAAGGGGACTAAAGGATCTGCAAACACAAACAAAATAAAGAGTTAACCTACTGTGAGCATGAAGATGTGAAGGAGGAGACATTATTGAGAGTGTATGAATAGCAGAGAAGCACTGACAATGGTGTTTTGCCTGTTGTATGTAGGGTCACTGTGAGTCAGACACTGACTCAACAGCACCTAAAAACAACAGTGAGGGACAAGAAGATTAAGTTCATGATACTGCCTTTGCTCATTTCTGTCTCTCTACTGATTTACTTTTTATATATCCTGTATCTTCTACTGTTATCTAAATCAAATAGACTGGATGTGTAGTTCTATAGCAGAATCCAATGGAATTTAGCTATTATCTTTTCTGTATTTTTCTTTGTTTACATGCAAAAAGCTCCTGCACAGATTTTCTGACTTCCTAGAAATCTCCAGATTTATCATTCCAGTGCTGACCTCAGGCATCATATATTTATCTTATTCAAAATAGGATTTGTCAATCTTCTTCAGGGAAAAGTTGTATTCTCTTCCCATGCTGCACTGAATAGCATCATATACTCAGTCCTGTGTGTTAAAACATGAGAATTATCCATTAACCTTCTCTTTCAGCCATAGTCACATAGAGTCACCACATTCTGCCATTTCCCATTTCTAAATGTCTCTTATGTCTGATCTCCAAACATTCACACTGCTCCTCTTTTGTTCATTCATTCATCATTCCTCTCCTAAACAATTAAAACAAATTTTTGTTTTATTCATCTGCTGTTTATACCACTAGATTGCTCTCCACACTGTTGCCATTGCTTTACTTTTTAAAATTACAATCATGCCACTAGTACTCAAAATATCTAATGGCACCTAATTGAACATTGGCTTTAAAACTTGTGCCCAGTGCCTGGAGTACAATGACAAACAGGTGGTGGTGATCTATCCCACCTATCTTGCCTGCCCCTTCCATCTTCGTGCTCATCTACCAGCACTATCTTGCCATAGTCTCTTTTTTACATAGTTCTTTATTTTTATATAGATGTATTCCAGGCTTTTTCAGAATTTATTGTCCTTGTATATACTCACAATCTATGAAATATTACCTACGAACATTCAAATGAGAAACTTCTCAATGTCTTTTCTTCTGTGAAATATGTATGTAGATCCACAGCCAAGATATTTCTTCTTATTTGTCCTAGGACATTGCTTATAATTCTACTGCAGTATTTACCATGTTTATCTTTTTTTTTCCTCTTTAATCTCCTGGAAAAAAATGCAATAGTCAAACCATAACACAATGCACATGTTGTTGTTTTTAGGTGCCATTGAGGGTCTGACTCCTAGCGACCTTATGTACAATAGAAGGAAACACTCCCCAATACTGTGCCGTGCCCGGCAATATGTCAGTGCTTCTCTGCTATTCATACGGTTTTCTGTGGCAATTGTTTCAAGATTGTTTCTAGTGTAACTTCCCAGATCCTTCTCCTAGTACTGCAAAACCAGGAGAAAGACCTGGCAACCCACTCCCAAAACAATCCCAAGATAGTCAGCCACTGAAAAACCTTTGAGGGTTGCTATGAGTCAACTTGACTCCATGGCACCTAACAACAACAATGCACATAGCATACACTAAGTGGATGGGAAGTAATACTAGGAAACCTAAGAGTATTCTCAACACAGGAGAAAGTAAAGAAAAGGTTCTCAGTACAGCTTTTGGAGAGAACCTCACTTAATTTGAATTCTTAAGTCACAACATTTTTGTTGTAGTTCTTGAGCAAGTCATTTAATGTTCTTTTTTATTAAGATGGAAAATTTCAAATGTATGCAAAATGAAACAGGATGGTAACTTGAACCTTCTCCATGTCCTCATCATGCATTATCAGTAATTATCAACTCCTGTCTAATCTTGTTTCCTCAATATCCCATATTTGTTTTCCTCTTTTCTGTTGGAAATACTTTGATGGATATCTCAAATTTCATGAACTTTAATTCATAACTACTTTAGCATGTTTTGCTAAAAGACAGAGACTTTTTATAAAATCTTTCACATCTAAAGAATAACAATAATTTCTTTTTCCTGATTGCATTATTTCAATATCTCTTCTCTCTGCCTCCCCCATGCAGGGGATCAATCCCAGCATGTTGTTGATGCTAGGCAAGTGCTCTACCACTGAGCTATACCTCTAACCCTATTTAATTTTTTAATAGCATCAAATAATCTAGTTATAGATTATGGAAATTCTTTTCCCTGTGGGCAGAATTCCATTGAAATTATCCCAATTATCTCTAAATAAGCATGTGTTTTCTAAATAACTTCTTTGTTTGAATCCTAATAATTTTCACATTTTGTATATTGATACATATTTTAAGCATTTTTTAGTTTGTATCTTGTATCTCACTTTTATTCTTCCTTATGACTTAGACATTGAAGGAATTGGACCTATAGATCAGTGCTTCTCATATGTCAATGCTCACCTGAGATTATTGTTAAAATGAAAATTCTAATGCAATAGATCTGAATTGGAATTTGAGTCTGCATTTCCAATAAGCTCCCAATGCCCAAGTTGCTGGACCTAATTTTAAGAAACAAGCTTGTAGATGTCTCATATTTCAGACTTTGCTACCTACTCTTCCTTTTTTTTCTTTAAAAAATTTTTTATTAATAATACAAACCAAAGGATTTCATTATGACATTTTCATTCATATATAGAACACATGTTAATCATATTCACTCTTCACCACCTTTCCTTGTCCCTTCCCCCTTCCCACTTGTCACCCACCCGTCCTCCAAATAGTCTCTCTGATACTTTTACATCTTTTAATTTTAGATCTAGAGTCTACATATGAGAAAAAACATGAGATTTGAATTTCTGAATCTGTATTATTTCACTTAACATGATGATCTCCAGTTCTATCCATTTTCATGCAAATGATATAATTTCATTTTTCTTTATGGTGGAATAATATTCCATTATATGTATATGTATATATATATATATATATATATATATATATGCACACATATATATATATACACACACACACACATATATATATACACACACATATATGCCACATTTTCTTTATCCATTCTTCCATTGGTGAGTGCCTAGGCTGATTTCATGATTTACCTGTTGTGAGTGTTGTTGTTGTTGTTATTGTTGTTGTTGTAGTTAAGTGCCTATTGTGAATAGTGTCACAATAAACACACATATGCAGATATCTGTGATGTATGCTGACTTTGATTCCCTTTGGAGTGATAGAATGAGAAGGTATGGTAAGTCTATAGTTTAATTTTTTGAGGAAACACCATACTAATTTCCTTAGCAGTTGGACTAATTTACATTCCTGCCAACAGTATGCAAGGATCTTTTTTCTCTTATCAGCATTTATTGTTTTTTGTTTTCTTGTTGATAGCTTTGTTTGAAAAAGGATCCTAAAAATTTCGGACTTGGGTGAGATAGGTTTCATTTGCATTTCCCTAACAGCCAAGGATATTGAAACTTATTCATATATTTTTGGTTATTTGTATTTATTCTTTTGAGATCTGTTTTATTAATTTCTCCTTTTATTGATTTGATTATTCTTTTGGCATTTAATTTTTTAGTTCTTTACATATTCACAATATTAATTCTTTGTTGAATGAATAGCTATCAAAGATTTTCTCCCATTCTATTTTATTGGCTGTTTCTTCACTCTAGTAATTGTTTACTTTGCTGAACAGAATTGTTTTTTAATTTGATGCAATCTCGCTTATCAGTTCTTGCTATTTTTTCCTAAGCTATGGGAGTTCTGTTAAGAAATTCATTGCTTATGCCTATATCTTTAAATGTTTTCCCTATGTTTTCCTGTAGTGATATCAAGCCTCCAGTTCTTACATTAAAGTCTTGGGTCCATTTTGAATTGATTTTTGTATAGGGTGAGAGGAATCTTGTTTTATTCTTCTAAGTGTGGATATCTAGTTTTCCTAACACCAATTGTTGAAGAGGTTATCTTTCCTCCAACATATGTTTTTTGGCACCTTTGTTGGGAATCAGATGGCTGCAGATGCATAGACTTCTTTCAGGGTCCTCTTTTCTATTCCATTGGACTACATATCCATTTTTGTGCCTTGCCATCCTAATTTTGTTATTATGGCTCTGTAGTATAATCAATATCCCTTCAAGATAAAATGCCTATAGAAACTAGAAATAGAGCATACCTCAACATAATAAGGGCTGTATACAACAGACTTACAGCTAACATTAGATTATATGAAGAAAAACTGAAAACATTTCCTCTATAGTCAAGAATGAGATAAGAGTGTCCACCCTCTCCACTCTTATTCAATAGTGCTTGAAATCTCAGAGCACCAAGGCCTGGGAAAGAAAGAAATGGAATAAAAACAGGAAAAGAATTCAAATTATCCCTGTTTGTAGGTAATAAGATCTTATACTTAAAATATCCTAAAACTCCACCAGAAATCTCTCAGATCTGCTTCTGTCTTTAGGGTGCCATTTGACATATCATTTTGTACTACATGATATCCCATAAATCAATAGCTAAATCTAGAGTAATGGTTCTTGACCTTGGTTCTATAATAGAGTTACCTGAAGAATTTTTTTTAAATCACATTCAGGTCAAACTCTAGACAAAATCTTTAAGATAAAAGTCTTTGCTTCTTTACTTTTCTTTACCAATTTTTAAAGCAGTGAGTTTTTTCCCAGGATTAATCAAAATATTTTATTTAAATGTACTTAGTTAAATATATTGAAATATTTCTGTTTATCTATCTACATAATGTAAAATAATCATAGTTCTGAACAGGAGTTATGCATTTTCCAATACGTGTATTGATGAACCATTTAAATGTAAAATGTACTGCTCATTTTTGGTCTTTTGTTGTTATTTTCATTCCCGTTATTTCATTCCATTTTTTTCCCTCTTGGTTTCTGTTATATAGGTAGTTAGGAGCCCTCAGATTGCAAAAGCCACAGTGAAGCTATGCACTTGTCAGCCATAAACACAACTTGTTACTTGGCATTCACATCTCTGCCAAGGCCCACCATGGTTCCCCAGCCTGAGCTGCTGCCGGACTAGATGTCTTACCTGTATCCTGGGCCCTGCAGCCAGAGAGTGTCTCTCTGCTGTCCACAGCTGATTGGGTGAAATCCTTTTCTATGTGGCCAGAATTCCATTTGCTTCTCCTGTTTAGGCTGAGTACAAACTTTTATCATAAACAAGATATTTTTTGTCTCCAGAAATGCTGCTTTAAACTTACAAAATGCCAGTAAGCAAGAGAATGGTAGTCTTGACCCGCTCAGAATACAGAATAGGTAAAAATATGGGGAAAAAATAAACTAAAAAAGAAGTTTTCCCTGCCACATGTAATTGGTGGTGATCCTAATTTCTTGTCTACTTTCTTATCTTCTAATGTAGTTTTAAAGAGAGCAATGACATTAAAACACAGTATTAAAACTTTACCTCATAGAAACACAGCTAGAAATTTTATAGATATACATGATTAAACATAAAGGTGGTCTACTGAAAATTTCCAGTTAATTTAGACATCTTCAGAAAATATTTCTTTACATATATTTGTCCATAATAGAGTTAAAGATTTTGAACTGCAGTCTGTCTTGTAATCAGAGAAGTAATATTTAAGTAAAGTGATTCAAATGAAAATAACCCACTTGAATATAGTAATCAGGTTTGAGTGGGCTTTTCATTTTTGAAATTTACAGTGGAATTAAAATATAAAACATACAAGATCAGGGTACTTTGGGACATTTGTTTAAAGTGACTCTTATTTTCAAACTGATAGGCTTAAATATGATGAAAACTGAAAATATTGTCAGAAAAGGTGTATGATATGGTTTGCTAGAAACTAGTTTTTATTCAACTGCTGCTGCTTTATTCTTCAACCATTATTTTGTGAAATATATTGAATCTATAACTGGTATTATAATTATTATGATTAACATTGTACTTCATAAATCACAAAATA
Source organism: Pedetes capensis (assembly GCA_007922755.1). NCBI lineage: Eukaryota > Metazoa > Chordata > Mammalia > Rodentia > Pedetidae > Pedetes > Pedetes capensis. The sequence goes on from VMDO01003865.1 coordinate 27,981, forward strand.
TATGAGTGTTTATGTGCTTGTACATACACTCAGAAACTCATTCAGTCCTTACCACACCCCTGTGGGGCAAGCATTACTTATGATAATTTTTGAAATAGAAACTTAAGTTCAGAAGGATAAAGACTTGAAAACAAAAATTAATCTATTGGAAACTAGAACTCAGGGAGGGTTTTTATTTGTTGTGTTTTTGTTTTTGTTCATTGTTTTGTTTTGTTTCTTGTTTTGTTTTTGTTGTTTTTGCACAGACAAGATTTGAGAAACATCTGTTTCAGACTAGAAGGACTAATCATATTCAAGAAAAATCATTTTCTATTAATACATAGGGTTGGGGTTTAGCTCAGTTGGTAGAGTGCTTGCTCTGTGTGCTCTGAGGCCCTGGGTTTGATCTTGAGCACCATAAAAACAGGAGAAGGACATACCTGGCAGTGTACTCCTGAAACAATCCATAAACAATCAGCCATGGAAAACCCTATGAACAGCAGAGAAGCACTAACAATACTGTTTTGCCTGCTGTACATAGGGTTGCTATGAGTCAGACACAGACCTGACAGCACTTAACAACAAATATCCATTTTGAGACTAAACACAAATTACTTAAACTATGTGCATATGACAAAATGGATTTTCTTTTAGGATGGAAAAAAAAAGATAAGTTTGTGGTCAGTAACTATACAAATCTGCTGCACTGTTTTATATGTACTACTACAAACTTTTACCCTATTCATTGCTTTAATCCTTTATCCCAATGTTTAATCATAAAGCAAATTACAAAGTAAACATTTGATACAAATGAGAACAGATACATTTTGTTTCCAAAGATAAAAACATTGACCTGCTTATAAATTATCGTCTGAGAAACATCCTACATCATTAAGGCTTTGTTATCAACATTGTGCTTTCAGAATTTTCTGTCTCTCAGATGGATTTTGCATAGGGAAACTGAGCATACTTTGTGGTTGAGTCCCCAGGGCATGGAGAGTCATACAGCTGTGAAATGCTCTTCTCTTGCAGTGAGTTAGGCAAAAGGAGAAATGATTATTTGGACCCTTATATAAGATGATTCAGCCGGGAAGCAGTTTTCAGCCCAATTCCCACTGGCTGATTTGGAAGATCTATCTTGATACTTCCATCCAAGGAATGAGTGTTTGGATATTTGATGCTTAAGGAAATTGGGGAGGAGGGCTCTGGTATTTTAAGAGCAAAATATTCTACACTCAATCTCACACTAAAAATTTAGGTATTTCTGATAAGAAGAAGAAAGTATCTCTGTAGCTTATAGTGACACCAAAGACCCAAAGTGAATCAAATATGTTTTGATGATTCTGAATGCCTGCTGGAAGTTTTGCATAGCCTGTCAGCAAGCTAACCATGTAACTAGCCAGAGGTAACTTCAGAACTGCCATTTTCTCAGCTACAGAAGACTTTCAAGAAGCCATATGCCAGTAGAAATGTGCCTGTCACAATTTAGCATTTGAACTTAATGCTTGCTTTCCAGCTAAAAGAAATGGCAAAATGTTTGAGCATCCTACTGAAATTCTCTCTTTGCCTTCAATTAAATTATGTTCTTCAGTCCCCAGAAGGTACAATGACTAGGGACAGAAATAAAAATGATAAGCCACCAGGAAACAAGGATCTTAAACCTCAGAAGCAAATGTGATAATTTTATTGAACTACATTGGACAGTGTTATGATATATAACACTACACTAAACCTTTCCAATCCCTTCAAGGTCTTAATTCCTATATAATGAAACCAGGTATAAGGAAAGTACTGAAAAAAATCTTGCAAACAAGTACAACATAAATATATCTATGCTCCCAGGGCTGTTTGCATGTTAACAAGGGCCAAGAAATCTTAAGTCAAAATAATGACACTCGAGGGAATTACCTTCAGGCACCAATGAGCAAGAAGAAGAGGAATATTTCAGGGCACTGGTCTCTGCTCAGTATCTCAGAAATCATATCACATCAACAGATGCCTCTAGCTATATGTAAGTCTGGTCCTCAAGTTGGAACCATATTATTCCAATTGCCAATCAGGAAAAGTGTTTTTGTCAATAATAATACACCAGGAATATAAGTACAATAAAATATAAATACTACTGTATAGGGCTTGCAGAGGTGATATTTCATATAACTTTCTTAACAACCATGAGTTATGAAAAGCACTTATTTTTCTTTTCCTTTTATTGAGAAAAGAAAGGGCAGATCTAAGAGGTCTAGATTACTTGCTAACATATGAGAATTTTATGAATAAGAATTAATTGTTGAAACAGTGTTCATCAGTTATGGTAGTGTATTTTAGAAGCAAATATGCCTGCTGCAAAATGAACATTTTTATTGAATAGAAAGCAAGAACAGTAGCTATTGCCATGATGGAAAGTGCTATAACCATTAGATACAGGAATGACAAGAACAGAGAATGACAATGAGATTATAATGGAATTAAAAGAAATTATGAAGAGAATAAAAATGAAATAAAAGCAGGTTTCTCTTGTTAGAAACAATGAGAACATTGCTTATGATATTTAATGATGTTTCTTTCTAAAAAGAAGAAACCTGACCCTTTCTAAAAAGAAGAAACATAGATTCTTCACCAAAACACCTTGTAAACAACTTCCAAATTATAGAAGAGAGAGAATGGGGTGGGGTAGAGGGAAACAGAGACACAGAGACACATAGAGGAGGCATGTCTGGCTACAAAGAAATTTCTTCGTGCACACAGAAGTTAACTGCCCATAGGGATCAAACCTATGGGTCAGATTGAATGAACTCCATTTTATAATATTCTCTGATAATTACCACTGATGAACTATATCTCTATATCCAAATAAGAGTGGAAAAAAGAAGAGAGAAATGCAGAACAGCTAGATAAAATACTTAAAACAAGGATTCAGAATAGAATTACCTGGGTGAATTAAAAATTTTGGCTACTCAGACATCTTTCTATACATTCCAATATCCAACCTCCTACCTAATTCTCTACCATATTCTTAAAAAATATAAAATATTATTGGAATATATGATATGGTGGTGTCTCTGTGTGTCTCTGGCAACGGAACTCAGGGCCTTCTGTATGCAAGGCAATGCACTCCACCACTGAGCTACATCCCTACCCCCTAATAAGTGCTATTTTATATCCCTATAACAACGTGCCTGCAGCCGTAGCCTTGTGGCATCCAATCCCGTCAGATCTCGGAAGCTAAGCAGGGTCGGGCCTCGTTAGTACCTGGATGGGAGACCACCTGAGAACACCAGGTGCTGTAGGCTTGGGAGAAGGACCTGGCAACCCCCTCCCAATAATCAATCTGCCATTGAAAACCCTATGAACAGCAGAGAAGCACTGACAATAGTGTTTCCCCTGTTGTACAGAGGGTCGCTATGAGTCGGATACCGACTCCATGGCACCTAACAACAACAACAACAACAACATAACAACGTGATATCAGAGAGGAGGGGTAAAGACAGTGATGGTGCCCATTTCATTTTCTGAACGTGCTTTTTGAAAAGTTGAAGTATGCTACGTCATTAGGAATTGTGGCAAAATGCTTCATGAGGATTATACAAAATTTATCTAGACATGATGTTAAAGATACCTTAGAGAATGATATCACATTAGCTGAGATCCAATTTACTTCCACGTGTATCTAAGACTTAGGGTAAACTTTAGGCTTCTGTTAAATGACAGCCTAATTGGTTAACATAATTATTGGTGTTGCTCCTTTTCTGTTGCTCATGCCAGACACTTAAGGGAATAATAAGGTTGTTCAAGACAGCAAAATAAAAGGAGTTCTGAAGGTTAATGAAACAAAAAGTTGAAGAGAATGATGTTGATTCTAGCACACCAGCTACGTATTTCAAGTACAGAAGCATGTGTCTCCTGTCCATAGCCTTTTTACTATTAAATTTGTCAAAGCAACAGCACCTAATGGAGCTTTATTATTTTTTGTCTGGAAGGACATTTGTTTGACAAAACTAAAAGAATTTTCTTGAGTTCATGGAAAATGTAGTTTCTTTTATACATTCTGACCTTAGGCCTTTTATTCCTTACTTTCATTAAATCTTACTAGGAAACCCTGAACAAAAAATTATACAGGAAAATCCATTAAGAGTACAACCTATAAAGAATAGCACAAATAGAGAAAGAGTATATAAAAACAAAAACAAACAAACAAACAAAAAACAGCATGAACAGCCCAGAAGACGGTGCAGCCAACGGAAGACTCTCAGTCACAGTCAGTAAGAAAACTATGGCCACAAGAGGTAGAACTGAGTATTAAAGACCAGATAACTGAGCTGCATGTATGATACAGAAACAAGCCCTCATTAGCTCTAGAACAGATCACATCTCTTTCAACATTAGAAATAGAGTTCAAGAACACATTATTTGGATTTAAAATTATTCACCTCCATTATTTACTTGCTAATAAAATCCCAGTATAGTCTGTATACTGCTTATGTTGTTGTTGTTGTTAGGTGCCATCGAATTGAGTCCAACTTATAGCGACCCTCGTAGGGTTTTAAATGGCTGACTGTTTCGGGATTGCCTTGGGAGTGGATTGCCACGTCCTTCTCCCATTTGGCAGTGCTGGGAATTGAACTCGGGACCTCAGCCACTGCAGAGCAGCACTCTACCAACTGAGCTAAATCCCAGCCCATACTGCTTATAGTAAGCACTATCTTGTTAACAGATCCTGAAATACTGGTGGCTTAATCTAACAACTGCAGTGGAATAGGCACTTTGTCAATCAAATGTACTGGCTATACTGACTTGGAGTAGACTTTTTGCTAGAAAGTTTAACTGTCTACACAGGAGTTTTATATTACCTCCACACTGAATGAAGGGAAAGTGGACACCTGACTCTGATTAATGACAGATGTTACCAGTTGGCAGAAGTGACTTAAATTTCTACTGGTCCTACCCCATAAAAAACAGACAAACAACTTGACAAATGCAATCCTCTGTCTATATTTCATCCTCAGAAACTGTTTGTCTGAGGGAAATGGAAACCATATTTGGAAGATGGTGAACTTCTTTCTGCTGGATTTCTGATTGATTACATGGAGGAGAAATCCTCACTCCAATCATCTCCAACATTTGAAGCTTTATAAAATGTATAAACTGCTAATTCTTGACTGAATAGCTATATCTTTCATGCAATGCTTGCTAAATTCATTCTACAATAATTCCATGGATTCTATTTAAATTTTCTTCCCCCCAAACTGTAGGCATTGGATTGTCTTCCAAATTTTTGTGTGATAATTTAATTCAGTATTTAATTATTGCATAACATGATCAATATTTTTTCAGGTATCAATATCAGATTCTTGTTATACACCACCCAACTGATAAATCAATTCTACCTATTTTAGATTTTGTTTTGTTTTGTTTTATTAATGGCACTACATGCCTTCTATAGTCCCAATTCATCTATCACTACAAAACACGAGAAATATAACAGATAAACCCTCAAGTCTTAGGCCTATTACAGCACAATTTCTCACCCTAGTAAAAGTGTCAAGTGGTAGCAGAGATGGAGAAAATTTCACGTTTTTCAATCATTCAAGCTACCCTGGATTACAAAGACTTTGCTACCTCAGGTGGTTTCCAGTTCACCTTGGAAATCAACATTCAAAAATCAGATAGCAGGAATGGTGAAAGAGTGCATGTAGAGGCTGTACAGAATGTTTCAACGGGCCAGACCTGAAAGCATCACATGACCGGCCCCATATAAATACAAAAACCATTTGTATGGAAGAGAAAGTGGTCAAACAGTTCCTGTCTGGGCAGCTACTAGGTGGAAACAACTGTATTGTCACAATCCATACTTAGCCATCTCTGCCATATTTTGTGGCTATCACAATAAAAGCATCAATTCCATGGCAGTCTTTTAAAAAGATCCCTGATAATCCACAGACTAACCTTTTAATGTAACTAATACTACCTCTATTGTATCAGCAAGGACTTGGAACTTGGAGTGTTTTTCAATTTGGCCAAGATTCTACTGCTGTTAGATATCAGACTCACATTCTAAAATCAGATTTTCTGAAGGCAAAGGCTGCACATGTCTCCATCCAATCTAACAATAATTTGAAACTTCTGCCTAATAGGATGGTATGACTGAAAGTAAAAATAATAAGTTTTTGTGATAGAGAAGCAAAAAAATCTTATTTTTCATGCAATGTTTATATATCTAAAATGTTCAATCGAAACATGGCATAAACAAAATTTAATAGCTTCCCTATATACAGGTAAAAAAATTGTTATCTCATTTTTTCAACTGAGTATAAGTGAAAACACTTTGAAATGTAATTCCTTTGACAAGATATTTTATTTCTAGGACATTGTCCTAAGCAAAAATTAATTTATTGATGATAATAATAAAATAAGTATAGAAAAAGCCTTAAACACATGGATGTTTATCTAGCTTTATTTATAAAGATAAAAGATAAAAAGCAACATAAATATTTAGCAATGAGAAATGGATAAACACCCTCTCAATATAATTTGCACAACTGTAAAAATCAATCTTCATTCAAAATAATATAATGTAGAAAATGCTTATGTTGCTATGGTGACCTTTAAAATATATTAATTCCTTATGTAATATCAACATAACTCTTTATATACATAAATCAAAAGCAAAACATGATACATAGGAAACTAGGACACATACCAAATTAATTGTGGCTATTTTTATGTGATGAGGAAATAGTTGTTTTTGTCTTTATATCTTTAATTATCTGTGTATTTTTTTCTCATAATTTCTTGCATGGATGAGTTTTATAATGGAAAATATCTGACCTTTTATTTCAATGAGTCGGGCAATGAATTATATTAGTAAAGCTAAGAGTGATTAATGCAATTATTGCCTGCAATCAGCCCTCTAAGTATAACATCTTCATGACCTATTCAATAAAAGCACAAACATAAATGTCTGTGATAAGCTAAGTGGCTCATTCAACCGCATCAAAGTATATAGCTCATATGTATTTCACTTTAGACTAGTTTTGTTACTTTTTCTTATATGTAAAATTAAATTTCTGAGTCTTTTCACTGAGTCAGACCTGCATTGGTGGCACACAATAACAATAGTAAAATATCATTGTTATCACTATCATCCTTATCATTGTCATTATCTCACTTAAGACAATTAACATAGATGGGGAAAATATATATATATGTATGTATGTATATGTATATATACATATGTATATGTATATATGTATATGTATACATATATGTGTATGTGTATATATACATATATGTATATATGTGTATATACATATACATACATACATATATATGTATGTATATATGTGTGTATATACATATACATACATACATATATACATGTATGTATATATACATATACATACATATATATATTTCCCTCCTATCTATTTTATCTATGTGTATATGTATATATACACATGTACATACATACATACATACATATATATATATATAGTTTCATACTATCATTCTAACCAACTAAAGACTTCACATCTGCTTTTATATTTGGTGAAATAACAGATAAGTTTTGCTTTGTAGTCTCCTCCAAATCCTCTTTGGCCAATTTATGCCAGAGAAATAGCAAAATTCCATGTTTTACAGTTAAATATCTACCTACTTGAAATACTCCAACAACCATCATGCATTTTAAGAATGCTTGTCCTACCTGGTGTGGTGGCCCATGTTTCTAATCTCAGCATCTTGGAAGAAGCAGACGGGAGAATCACAAGTTCAAGACCAGAGGCAGTCTGCATAATTTAGCTATATCCTATCTCAAAATACAAAGTAAAGAATGGACTAGGGGTATGGCTTAGTGATTGAGTGTCTACGAAAAGCAATGTTGTGGTCTTAGGTTCAACTCCCCAGTACCAAAAAAAAAAGAAAAAAGAAAAAAAAGAAAAAAGAATCCCTGTCCCAATAGCCACTCTGTATTTACACATGATTTTTCTTATAGGTAATTACCATATTCATCCTGAAGAAATTCTTGATAGGAAAAATTAATTTCAAACTATGCCATGTGGTTCATGGGTCTAATATTTTCCATTTGCATTTCCACCATCTCTTTAAATAAATTATTATAAATCAAGTTCCTAGTCACATCTTTTTTCAGTTAAATATTTTTTAATCCTGATATTGTCAACAGAACAAGCCAGATTCTTTTAAATAATGGAGTTAGTTTATTTGACATACCAACAGTTAAATTATGATCCTCTTTATTGTCGGACGACATACAATGATGCAGTTAACTGTTCCACTAAAATTTTGTTTGTTTATTTTTGTTTCCAAACCTAAATCCTTCCATGCTCAGTGGGTAATAAGCATCTGATTAAAACCCATGTCATCATACATGGATTCTACCTAAAACATTATTGATCTATCCATAAGTCACATACAAAGGAAAATGGGTATTACATTAAATTCATAAAAATCCCAGCATCCAAGATCATGTCAGTCTATATGTTCCTCTGAAAACTATTACCATGATGAAAATCATATAACTAATTGTATTAGTCAGATCATTGTTGCTGTAACAGAAAAACCAAACCAAACAAACATATGGAGGAAAAGGTTTACTGGAAGCTCACAATTAGTGTTGGTGAAGTGCACCAAGCCCCTACTTGGAGAACTGCTTACTTGGCACGTTGTGCTACAGGAAGAGCCTGGCGCAGCACACTACATCTTGGGTATATTCCTGCAGTCAGCACACTGACATGCAGCAAAGCTTCCTTGATTTTTTGGCCTTGTGAGTCAAACCCTTAGGGGTGAGGTATAAGCCAATGTTTCTGCTTGAATAGAAAAGAAGATTCTATATGGGAAAGAAATTGTATTAACTGTGATCAGATGACAGAGCACTTGAGTATTGTATATAAGAATGCTGATACTGGAAATAAAGCAGACGTAGCTCTCTGAAGTCATCTCCAGAGGGTTCTTGATCTCTGTGCCTTCAGATTCCCCATGGGTCATTGGTTCCCTCCTGCAGGATGCCAAGGGAGGGTGCCAACAAGTTAGATAAGTCCATAATGGATTGTGCAGGCATGGGAGTGGCAGGACCTGTTGCAGACAACCTCACAACATGTGGACCTGGAGAGCAGTGTTTCCTGGAACCATGGATCCAGGGTACAAGCCTCCAAAGGATGACCCCCAGAGACCACTTCTAGAAAGCTAGATCCACCTCCAAAGTTCTATAACTTCATAGGATAGTACTATGAGCTGGGGTCCAAATATGAAAGTATATGACCTCTAGGGGACATTTTATATTCAAACCATGACAAAAATTTGTCATGACTGTCCTCAATGGCAAAGAAATGAATCCTGAGGCCCATAAATCTCAAATGCCTTTTACCTAATCGCTTATTTTCATTGTTTTCTCATTAACCTCATAAAATATAACTAATCATCTATACACAAGAAGAGTGGATAGTCCTAACCTCAAATTGTATAGATTATACATAATAGGCATATAAGCTGTACTCTGGTATATGAGTCAATTGCAGTGGCTGATATAATGGAAAAGGTTAAGACTCTAAGACACACTTGATTTGCCTTTTTGCTCTCTGTTGAGTTTACTGATCCTTACATCTCTAATCTTAATCTTGTTCAAGGAATAGACCTGAGGGAGGGACAGGTTTAAGGGCCCTCATGTTAGATTAAATTCTGGCTGCACACCCATGGACAGAAAAGACCTGCAGGGAGTACAATGGCCAGGGAGAAGAGTTGAATAAATATCATCTCGCCAGTCTTTTGTGGTCTCTGAAAATGTTGACAATGTTGTGGCCACAATCCAGAGGTGCTTTGTCTGGGCTCATTTACCATAATTAAACTAGCCCTGAAAATAATCTGGACAAGATTCTTGTTAAACATTCCTTTAATATGAAGCATATCTGTGAATACAGGGCCACAGAGTTAGCCTGGTGCTCTGCAGACACTTTCAGTGTCCCCTCATGCTTTTCTCTCAGGAAAGAAGCCAGGGAGGTTCTGTCCAAATCTCTAACCCACTTAGCACTCTGTGTCTAGGCCTGGCCATTTGTTTGTTTGCCCTCAGCCTGGACTTGATTTAGTTAGAAAGCAGCTCCAGACAGATTCTTGTCATTTAAAATCTCTTCCTGGGCTTTTTTTTTTTTTTAATTAATATCATTAGACTGTTCCTGACACCCTGGAAGACGTTGTCAGTTACCATTTCCCTTAGCTATAAACATTTAAATTCTAAGATAAATTTAAATAAGCCACTTTGGATTGGATTTTATAATATTTAAATGTATTCAAAACTCACATGACAAGCTTGCAATTTAAAAGAAATGTGTAAGGAATCATTTTATAAAGTAAAGAAGACTGATATAAAACAAAGAGGAATTCATGTTGGAATAAGGCTTGGATATTGATTTATGAGAGTGAAATGTGAGCCCCAGCTCTCACAAAGGATTGTTGTATAATCTTAAGCAAGTAAGTCATTTAACCTTTCACATTTAATTTTTTGTTCTTTACAACTGGAGTGTTGAATCAAATAACCTCCATGTTCCCACTAGCTTTAAAATTTGACTAAATTATATTTTAAGCCACTGCCTGAATTATGAGCACCTCAAATCTATGTAGCTCAACACAAATGGCCCATTACCTCCAGCAGTCTCCAATTCCACCTAAGAACTACGTCTCTGACCTCACATGTCAGTCCTACAAAATTTGTAGGCTCTTGCTCCAAATAGAGACAATTTGTAACTCAAAAAACATGAGAAAATATTAGTAGCAGTGAGGGGGTAGTAATGTGGATGGTTTTAAGAGACAATTCGCAAAGTAAAATCAGTAATACTAAATGATGTAGATGAGAGGAAAGGAGAAAAGAGTCAAGGACAACTGCAAATGTCATTTGAGACATTGGTTGATTTTGCAGTCTTCAGCTTTATGTACATTAATCCCTCATCTTCAGAAGGCAGGATATTTTTTCCTTTCTCATAGAATTATTATCAAGATTCAGTAAGATAATTTATATTCTAGAACAATATGTATATTCTCATGATGGTATATCTGGGGGAGAAAAGAATGAGTGTGGAATTACAATTGCTTATTAATTATTGCCTGTAGCCATACCACCATGGCGGCTGATCAAATCTCAGAAGCTAAGTAGGGTGGGGCCTGGTTAGTACTTGGGTGGGAGACTACCTGGGAACACCAGGCTGTCCATTTGGGAGAACAGATGCAGCAACCAACTCCCAAAAAAACAATCAGCCATTGAAAACCCTATAAATAGCAGAGAAGCACTAACAATACTGCCTCACCTGTTGTATGTAGGCTCACTATGAGTCGGATACTGACTCGATGGCACCCAACAACAATAAATCATTGCCTCTTTTAGCCTCAAACCATGAGAGACATTGAAATTAATTATGAGATTGTTACTAGTCAAAAATTTATTGGTCTATTTTCTTCCTTTTCTACTCTACTCTTCTTCATTCCCAGCAAGGGCGTGAATTAATTTGGAGCAGAGTCCATGCTCATAATTTAATTAATTAGAGTATCTATAGTAATTGGCAAACTATTTAGTATATTTGGAGGATTCCTGTTCAATAGAATCATGACAATTTGGATGATAACAAAGAATAGTTTCAGGAAAATTCAGGGAGGCCCATTAAAAGGCTTTTAATGTAATACAATAGACATTTTTGTAACTTAGAAAATAGTGGTATCAGTGACAAGGGAGGGATATGGACTATTTTGTTTTGTTTTGTTTTGTTTTGAGATAGGCTTTTGTTATATACCTCAGGCTGGGCGAAAACTCACTGTATCTCATACTGGCCTGGAATTTGTCATCCTCCTGCCTCAGTCTCCCAATTCTGGGATGACAGGTATGTATCACCACACTCAGCATATGGACGATTTTGAGAGATACAACAAGGGAGAATAGCAGTACTAGGTGAGGAAGTAAATATGAGGGAAAAGAAGAGAGGAGTCAAGGACAACTTCCAGGTTTCTAGCTTGTTTTGCCTAAAAGATGATGTAATTTACAGAAAAAAAGAGTAAAGGTTTTGTACACCTTAAATCTGAGAGTGGAAATTTTATACACATTATTTCTGAGATGACTGTGAGCCATCCAAATGTCAAGCAGATGGTTAGAAATGAAAATCTTGAAATCAGAAGCAATGTGAGAGCTCTAGAAATACAGCATTCACACGGGAAATTATAAGTCATGAAAGTATATGTCAATTCCTAGATGAAAAGATATAGAATGAGTCATGTACCTATGAGAGGTTCCTGATACTTTCTAACATTAATAGTCTAACTGAGAAAAGAAAAAAACAATAAGGAGACCAAAGAATGGATTACAGAGATACAGGAACAAAATTTGGAGAAGTGGTATCATGAAAACCAAGGAAAGAAAGTATTTCTAGTAAAAGGAAGTTGTTAGCTATATTAAATATAATTGATTCATGAAAATGATGCATCCTCAGAGACAAACATTTTCAAATATTTATGCTATCTTCTTATTACCCTATTATAAATAATTTGCAAACTGTAGAAAATCAAAAGAAAAAAATAAGAAATATTCATCATCCCATAGCTCTGAGATAACCCCAAATAACTTGGTACTTAGCCTACTGGTACTTTTTGGCATACACATCTGTGATATTTTGAATATCACACACTGCAATATGGTTCCTTTTATTTTTCTTAAAAATAGTGTTACTATAGCTGAATTTTGGGTAAAAACAAGTCACTTAATGAAAATCTTTTACGATCTGTTTTAGGCACAGGAGATAAGATGATACAAATGCCAATAATGTAAAAATTCATAAAACATGAGTATAAAAAATAAAAGATAAAATACAGTAATGGTAATTCAAGGCTATAGTCCAGCCTATACAACTTAATAAGTACCTGCCTCAAAAATAAAAAATAAGGAAGAGGCTGGTGGTACCGCTCAGTGGTAGAATACTTGCTTAGCATGTGTGTGGTTGTGGGTTCAACCTCCACTACTAAAAAATATTAAAAATTGAAAAGTAAAAAAAAGTAATGGCAAAAGCAAGTGATTAACTTAGAGAAAGCACCACGGAGGAGGAAGTAACCTAAGATTGTTATAAGAAACGCTTCCATTTGGGTGTGCAGAAATCTTATGAAAGATACGTAACTGTTTCTTTAGTATATAAAACTGAAATGGATGATTAATACGTTTTCTGAAGACAGATAGCTAAAATATAATATGACAATGAATTAAACCAAGACATTCCAATAGAAAACCCACATTCTTAGTTTTCATGAAATGTTGCTTCCTACCATAAGTGGGACTTTATTTAGCAGGAACTATGTACAAAGACAGAGAGATTAAAGACCATGATCTATTTGAGGAATTATCAGATATTTTCTGCACCACTATAAGAGGGTGGATGTAAGATAAGGGAGAAGAATAGACTAAAAGGATAGGTTACAGATAGATTATAAAAGCATATATGCAATATTAAGGGATTTGGAATTTATTCCAGAGCCAATAGGGAGCCACTGAAAGATTTTAAGCATGAGAAAGATTTTGTGTAGACTTCCAATTCAAAATATTGGCATTACCAATTTTAACTCAGAAGTAGCTTAAAAATCTCTTCACATCATTCTACTTTAAATTGTTTTTAGAGTGATAGTGGTATCAACAAAACATAAACCACAACAATATTTTACATGGAACAAGAAACCTCAGTCTAACTCTAAGGAGAACTTTGAGAGAATGGGAGGACATTTCCTATGGACCTTTGTCTGGATATGAGTGGATTCAATGCCTCTTTGACCAGTTTGAAGGGCCATCTTTCTCCTCTTTCTTTTGTTTCCCAGTAGCCATGGCCAAACTATAGAAACTGAAGATAGTGCAGACCTATGAGACCTCATCTTTAGATGTTATATGAATACAACTGACTAAAGGGAGTAATGCAAATTTACTGTTGGAGATAATAGATTTGATTAGAGTAAGTATTTTTTGGTACTTTTCTATAAAGTCCATTTTTACTGCTTTAATACTACAACAAATACAATATGTTCTTTGTGTGTTTGCTTTGATGGAGGAATCAAGCCCAAAGCCTTGTACATGCTAAACACATACTCTACCACTGGCCTACACTTCCAGCCCCCAACAAATATATGTTCTTTAACTTAATTTTCACTTCTTGATGAATACAAAATTGTTTTACTAGAATTTTTATAGAATTTCAAATCAAGGATATGATTTCAGCTGTCCATTTGCAGGCCCACAGAATATTGTTTATCTACTTAGAAATCTTTTGGTTTTCCATGGCACAAGATAGCTGATAGAGAAACTGTTTTACTGTCTTACTCTCTAAAATCAGTATTTCATTTTCCTCCAATTCACTTCAAGGAAATCTTTTCCTAGAGTCTTAGAAAGACTATGCTGATGTTTCAAACCTTTTTTTTTTTTTTTCCGTTCTTCCAAGTGGGAGTGTCTGAGAAAACCAAGATGACCAAAAGATCATGTAAAAAGGCATGAAAGATAGAGCTGAGTCATCTTCAGAGCACTGGTAATAGGATTTTCTCATGCTGTATTTTAGCAGATGCACGTTGAAGGGACAAACTAGGTTTTCCTATTTGGCAAATTCGACCATTTCCTTTCTTAGTTAACTATAAACACCCAGTTAGATTTTATGAGTTTCCTTTATTTTGCAGCTCAAATTTGTACAGCTATGGGCCCTGGTATTCTGCTTCCTATAGACCAAAGGTAATTAGTCAGAGTTTGCCAAAATCGATTTTCATAAGTAGCATATTAAATTAAGGTGAATAAACATGCCCCCACTGTTAGGAAACTTAAACAGTAGAACAAATAAAAAGGGAAAGAAGTTTTGCTGTATTGGGTAGAATAAAAACTAGAAGAGGCTTAAGTTCTAGGGCTGAGCTCTCTCATTCCCTTCTTGTTAGTTTATGAGTAACTCCATTTCTGCTGGAAAAACCCTAGGCAAAAATGTGACTGTATCTCCCCTTTTAGTCCTTCCCTTGCATCACTGTCTCACACTCTATCTGCAACCCCAGTACTGGCTGCCTCATGTTTTAGTCTATTTCACATAAAGGTATAAGGATGTTAATATTGGTGGATGATGTCTGGAAAAAACAGATTATTCCAAGGAACAATTCTCTAATAATGAAGTTAAGTCAATATAATATTAGATCCATGCACTGCTTTGAGGCAGAGGATCTATGAAGTTCTCCTAGATCTTTCTGAATGTCAATATGCAGCGTGACTTTACCTCTCAGAGTACAGTCTCTAGAGCTGGGGACTTCCTGGACTTGAATACTGAATTCACTCTATAATACACTCTGGTGCAACTATAAAAATGTACTTGAGTACAACTCTGCATTTTCCTGGTTTTAGTTTCCTCATCTCTAGAGCTGAAAAGACTGTAACAGTAACTACATTTAGGGCTGATGGGAGGATTAAAAGCCCTATTACATATAAAGAATTAAAATTGTCTGAACCATCGCAAGCACTCCATTATTAGTTCTTATTTACTTATTTCCATATTAGCTTGATTTTCTAAAACAAACAAAAAAAATGCTAGGCATCCATTTTAGTGTCAGTCTGCAAGGATTATTATTGTTAATAAGTAAAAAATGTGACAAAGGTTATAATTTGTGAGTTCAAGTATTTACAAGTCTCTCTGTCAAATTTACAAGTTTTATTAAGTTCAGGGCTAGGAATTAGCTCAATTGGTAGAGTGCTTCTATGCATACTCAGAGGCCCTTGGTTCAATCCCCAGCACTGTAAAAATGGAAGAAGGACCTGACAACCCACTCCCGAAACAATTACAAAGCAATAAGCCTTCAGAAACCTTACGAATAACAGAGAAGCACTGACACACTACCAGGTGGGCATGCCACAGTCTTGGGGAGTGTTTTATTCTGTTGTACAAAGGGTCACTATGAGTTGGACCCAACTGAACCACACCTAACAACAACATTAAATTCAACTTCTTATAAAGATGGTGGTAGATGTAGGAAAGATGCTATAACAATATGTTATAGAAAATGCTTGAATTTATAAGACTTTATTTCAAATCCTCATGCAGACTTTTAAAATACAGTATTTTATGAAATTTCTTTGAATCTCACCTTTGCTTTTTGTGAATTAGAGGTAGCAATTGTTCATTATGTTGGGTCATGGTGGGATATGGAGGATAGCACACACACATATTAAACAAGTGACATATTAAAGGAAAAAGGAGACTTGTGGAGTTATGTAGGTCCAGCTATGGTAGGAATCAAGTATATCTTCATTTCCACTTCTATCAAATGCCAGTTTCTATCAAGTGATCCATTATGTGTTTGTCTTAGTTCATTTAGGGTGCTATAATGAAATACCACAAACTCAGTGATTTATAAATAATAACAATTTATTCCTCATAGTTCTGGAGACTGAGACATCTAAGATCAAGGTGGCAGCAGAATCAGTGCCTGGTGAGGGCCTGCTTTGCAGACTGCTGGCTTTTCACAATAACTTCACATTGTGGAAGGGAGGAGAGACCTCTTTGAGGTTTCTTCTAAGTGTACTAATCTCATTCATGAAGGATATGCTGTCATGTCTTAATCACCCTCCAAAGGCCCCACCTCCTAATACCATCTCCTTCAAAGTTAGGATTTGGACATATAAATTATAGAGGTACACAAATATTCAAACCATTTCAGGTTGATTTGGGTTGAATGGGCAGTTCTATACCAATGTCCCTTGGGATGAGGAATCAGTCAATGCTTAGCATCAACTCTCTGTTCATTTCTCTCTTGACTCATAACATTTTTAGTTTTTCTCCTATTTATTGGCTACTATTTCTCTGGCTGATTATTATTTTTCAACTCTCCCCTTTAAAAGTCCAGATTATTCAGTGTTCTGCCATTGTCTCATTGTTATTCGCATAAATATTTCTGGGGACATGTATCTTTATTTCTTTCTGGTAGAAACTCAGGAGTGGAACTGGTTGCTCACAGGGTAAATACATGTTTATGTTATGGTTTAGATATAAAAGTCTCCCAAAGGCCATGTGGCAGCCTGTGGTGATATTGGAAGGTGGCGCAAATTTCAAGAAATGGAGCCTAGTAGCAGAAAGTTAGGTCACAGGGGACATTCCCTTGCGGGAGATATGGGGATCCCATCTCTCCATCATGATATCTGTCTTGCTATAGGCCCAAAACAATGGGACCCAGCAACCATAGGCTGAAACCCCTGAAACCATGAGCCAAAATAAATCCTTCCTCGTGTAAGTTGATTTTCTCAGGTATTTTATCATAGCAACACAAAACTAATACCATTTAAATGTATAAGAAATTACAAAAATATTTTCCAAGATAATAGTTGATTTCACATCACTTCTAACAGTGTTTGAGATATAGAATTGCTCTACATTCTGACACCCCTTGCCATTGTTGTTGTTGTTGTTTGTTGTTGTTGTTGTTGTTGTCATGTCTGACTATGAGTCATGTCTGACTCATAGTGACCCTTATAGGGTTTTCAATGGCTGATTATTTATGGATTGCCTTGGCAGTGAATTGCCATGTCCCTCTCCGATTTTTGCAGTGCTGGTGCTGGGAATCAAATTGGGGACCTCAGAGACTGCAGAGCAGGGCTCTACCAACTGAGCTAAAGCCCAGCCCCCTTGGCATTAATAATGTTTATTATTTTAGTAATCCTAATGAGTTTTAAACTGTGTTTTTACTTGAATTTCTGATTATTATTGATGAGCACCTTTTCATGTGCATATTTTTCATCATAAGAATAAAATGTCTATTTGTCTGTTGTTGTTAGGTGCCATTGAGTCAGTATTGTACTCATAGTGACCCTATGTACAGCAGGTGAAACACTATTGTCAGTGCTTCTCTGCTATTCATAAGGTTTTCAATGGCTGATTGTTTTTTGGGAGTTGGTTGCCATGTCCTTGTAACAAGGCTATAGCACCTGGTGTTCCCAGGTGGTCTCCCATCCAATTACCAACCAGGACTGACTCTGTTTAGCTTCTAAGATCTGATGGGATTGGATGCCACAGTGCTACTTCTACTCATTTTTAATTAGATTTTTTTACTTTATTATTGAGTGATAAGTGAGACAGATAATTTATATATAAATATATACAAAAATATATAATGCGTATATGATACTTATATAAATATATGTACTATTGTGATCTGTGGATTGAGTTTTTATTTATTTAACAGTATGTCTTGAAGAGTAGAAATTTTTTAATTTTAATAAAGTCCAATTTATTGTTGTATATATTGATTATTGCCTTTTTTGTTCTTAAAATGTTTCTTAAAATTTTTGCTTACCTGAACATCATAAATATGTTCTCTTTTTAATTTTGAACTAATATTTGTGTGTGTATATATACATGTACACATATGAGTTAGAGCTAGACATGAGGTTATGGTAAAATATGACTTAAGTCTCATTATTTTTCATGTGGACATCCAGTTGTTCCAGACCATTTGTTAAAAATTTTCCTTTCCTCATAGAATTGCTTTGTCATTTTCTCTAAAATCCATTAACCATATAAGTGTTCATTTCTGGACTCTTTATACTGTAGTTCTACTTATAAGAACCTTATATCAAACTATAACATATTGATTGCTTTATGTAGCAGAAATGTGTTAAATTTGTTCTTTGGAGACTATTTTGGCTATTTCATGTCCTATACACTTAATAATTTCATATATATTTTAGAATCAGCTTGTTTCTACCAAAAAAAGGAAAGAAGGAAAGAAAGAAGGAAGGGAGGGAGGAAGGAAGGCAGGAAGAAAGGAAAGAATGGAAAGGGTCGGAAGGGAGGAAAGGAAGGATATAGGCTTGATGAAATTTTGATTGAGATTGATCAATTCATAGCATAATGTTGAACCCTCCAAAAATTAGTATATTTCTCTTTTTTTTTCTTTTGCAGTACTAAGGATTTGAGTCCGGGACCTCACACATGTTAATCAAGTACTCTACCACTGGGTTCTACCCTCAGCCCCTTTTATATTATTTTTTAAAATTTTGAGACAGAGTCTCACTAAATTGTGCAGGCTTCATCTGGCCTCAAATTTGTGATCTTCCTGCTTCCACCTAGGCAGTCTTGATATATAGCCCTAACTGGCCTAGAACTCCCTATGTGGACAAGGCTGGCCTTGAACTTGTTCAAGGAGTTCTGGGATTACAGTTGTGCACCACCAAACCTGACTTATCTACTTCATTTTAGTTTTAGTTTCTCTCAACTGTGTATTAGTTTTTATGTATCAATATTTTAAACACTTTATTAAATATATTATTTTTCATGAAATTATAAATGATAGCTGTTTCTGAATCACATTATCCAAATGTTGCTAGTTTAGAAAAATTCATTTGATAGTTGTACATAGTTCTTGTGAGCAACAATTGGAAAATTTGCTGAAAAGTTCCATCATTTCTTTCTCCCATTTTCTTTGTAGATTTTTTGAAATTTTACTATTAACACACAATGTTATCTATGAAAAAATGCATATAACTTGTTCTTTTTCAATCTTTACTTTTTTCCTTAACTTGTCTTATTGCACTGCTTAGTACATCCAGTACAATGCTGTTGGGAGTGGTGAGGACAGACAAGCATACCTGGCTCCCTTAAGAAGGGAACATTTTAATATTTAAATAAGATACTAACTGTAACTTTTTAAACAGATGATCTACATCAGATTGAAAAAATTCCCCTTCAATTCCTATTTTATTGAGAATTTGTATAATGAATAGATACAAAATTTTATCAATTATAGTATGTAAAATGTTTCATAGAAATTACCAGTGAAGCCATTTGGGCTTCAGGTTTTATTTGTGGGGAGGTTTTGGTATATGAATTTAGGTAACTTATTTGGGGTAAGATTTATCTTTGTTATTAGTTCTAATAATTTGTATATTTTAATGAGTTTACCCATTTATCTGGATTGTCAAATTTATTGACATAAAATTATTCATAATGTATTCATTTATTCATCTTTGAATACATACAGAATCTATGCTATTTATCTTCATTCGTGACATTGACAATTTATGTTTCCTTTCTCTATTTTTTTAATCCTTGTATTTACAATTTTATCAATACTTCATCTCTTTTCCAAATTGCAGTTTCATTGGTTTTCTTTTTTTTTTTTTTTTTTTTTTTTTTTTTTTTTTTTTTTTTTTTTTTGTAGTACTTGCTCTGCAAGTCCTGGACCACTGAGGTGCACCCCCAGCCCATTTTTTTACTTTTTTTTTTGAAACAGGGTCTCAGAGTCTCGCTAAATTATGCAGACCGCCTCTGGTCTTGAACTTGCCATCCTCCTGCCTGCGCCTCCTGAGCCCCTGGGATTACAGGTGTGCACTACCATGCCCAGTTTAAATATGTACATTTTCTATAAAAGCTATGTAGAAACAATCATTGGACTTTGCTTAAGTATGAAAACTGATTTTATCTTAGAATTTGGTTTATCAGGGATTCTTTGGAAATGCTGTTTTTAATCCCACAAAGGAGTATGACATTTTTATGTTCTTGGTCTTTCTTATTTTTGGAATGAGAGGAAAAAAAAACCTCTTCCCCAGTAGTACAAGTCCATCTAATGGATCTTAGGATACATCCCTAGACACCTACTGTGGTTATGCTAAGATCTGTTATATAAAACAATTATATATTCTTAGCATCATTCCCAAATTTTTTAATTTACTCCTAAGTAAAACCTTGGTGTATTCATTCTGAATGATCTCAAGGAAAAAAAAATCACTTGATAAAATAAAATGGTAAATATCAAAGGTTTAGCATTTCTAGGCAAGAAATCCACAGTTACTATTTTAATTCTTTTCTCTATATGAGTTGCTCATTTTTCTAACTTTCAAGTTAAGGTTTCACTGAGTATCTCTTTCACATATTTTGGCTTTAAAATTTTGTTTAAAGTAACAAAATATGTTAAAAAGTGATTATTAAGCATAAAATATCTTTAAAAAGCTTAAGAATGAAGGGATATTTTATCCTGTCACAAGAATCATTTATCAAATTTTATCTAAATTTTATCTAAAATGGTTTAATATCTGAGAAATGATACTTATAACAGAATAAGACCTTTTTAGGTAAAATTTTTTTCTGGTCCTTTCAAAAACTGATAGCTGTTACTTCTGTTTTAGATCATGTACATTTCAGTACTCAAAGAAATTGCCATAGATCACCAAAGGGCGACCTTTATCATTGTGGATTAATCATGTCAGATCACCATACTGTGAAAAGCTAGAGCCATGCCTACTTGATGATTTTATTTCAATAGATTTCATTTTCTTCTTCTGACTGCCACTTTACTTTCTGGTTGTGTTAGGAAAAAAAAGCATGATTTAAAAAATTCTATAGTGAAGAAAAACCAGAGAAAGCTCTGCTACAAGTCAAGTGTTAATTCACTGTTCTGTAGGGACTAATGTTCATCTTTCCTACAATAAAAGCTAATGGCTCATAGGCCCAATGCACTCAGCTAATCTAGAAAGAAGTTGATCTTGGGAAATGGGAATCAATCACACTTCATGTATAAGTGCTATTAATACATATAAAATATACTTCTACTTACTTGATATAAAATGTAACGTTTTTTAGAAAAATTAACCAACTACCTTCAGTTTTTTCGACATTACATCTACATTTGAAACTGATAGGTTCTAGATGAGGTCCTACTAAATATCATTTGGAGTATCATAACAACTATTAATATCTACTAATTACAAAATAAATCTCTGGCCTGGAAATCAGTTTTGCATTCCCAATGTTCTTTAAAGCATTAGAAATATTTAAGTGATACTATTTAAAAATAACTCAGTGACTGCTACTTACTATTTAGTGTTCAGACATTCTATTAAGAGGAAATAAGCTTTCCTATGAAAGGTGTTCTTGTCCAAGATTCCCCAGAGCAAGAGCAAATTCCTATTTATATGAGTAATGTGTTGGCTAACATTGTGGCCATGCTATGTATATCAAGTTTGCCAACAGATATAAATTCATGAGCAGAGAAAGAAAGCAAGTGAGAAACCTAGGAGCATAAAATTAGAAACAATTAAAGAGGAGTAGAGCTTTGTTTGCAAGGTTAATTGGGTCACTTGGGAATGGTTTTCCCTCAGTAATAGATGATTAGTACAAAATTTTTAGGTTTCCCTGAGATAACTTTTCTTCATTTAATCATATACTATTTCTTTAGATGATTAATTTTAGTTTACACAGAGAAGTCAAAATCTTAAATTGCTTACAATTACATATTGTTGTTAGGTGTGTGGAGTCTGGTCCAACTCATAATGACCCTGATAGAGTTTTCGATGGTTGATTGTTTTGAGATTGATTTGGGAATGGATTGCCTGAATGTCCTTAGTATGGAAATCATATGCTATGCTATCATTTCAACCATAACAATATTAACTTTCAATTTTATTTCAGATTCCATTCTGTATCTATGGACAGATATTTGATTTGTCAAAGTAAGGTGCTATCCTCATGATGTATTAAATATAACCATATTGAGCATAATTATGTGGGGGTTTATGTAAAGCACATACATTTAGTAGGTATTATTTACTTGACATCCTATATAGTAAGGTTAGAATATTGTATGAGTATTGTTATATACATTGAATATTACTACTGTACTTGTGCTGAAACAATTTTATTATTTACCCAAGAGAGTAGAAATGCCTAATTTTGAATTATTTCTTCTTGATATATGGGAATGTTATTAAACTTAAAGAGTTGTGTTATAAGCACCTGGCGCGGTGGCAGTGGCGCATGCCTGTAATACCAGTGCCTCAGGAGGCAGAGGCGGGAGTATTGCAAGTTTGAGACCAGAGGTAGTCTGTGTAATTTATGGAGTCCTTGTCCAAAAAGGAAAAAAAAATGCGCTGGGGGCGCAGCTCAGTGGTCCACAACTTGCAAAGCATGCAGGCGGGAGGCCCTGGGCTCAAACCCCAGCACAACAAAAAAATAAAATAAAATAAATAAGAGTTGTGTTACATATTGAATACCCAGTATGAAGCTCTCTGTGAAGACTTCTATTTGCTCATCTGATAAAGGACCAATGTGAACAAGAAGGCCTACATTTCTTTGAATTCTAATGCATTATGATCTTGTGATTGTAGATGTGGCTTATCACAGAGAATAAAAGTGTAGTATCTTTACCTAAGAAAGCCTTATGTAAAAGTTCTCAGCTAGCTAGATTCATCTAAAGACAATTGTGACCTTTGAGAGATTAGAGAACATCAGAAAAATTTGATACGCTTTTATTATTGAAGGTTGAAATGAATTGCTCATGCACCACAAAATTTAAAGAATAAACTTTGACATTGACATTATGTACAAGTTTTCTTCACCTGAAAAGAGAATATAAAACCAAGGAGGTTGCAAAATGATAGCTATTTGGCTTGTATGCACACCTTTACTTGCTTGTGAATACTAGAATGAAACCAAACAATTTCACAGCTGACTAGTGATATTGAATATTTATTGAACATTAAATATATGCCAAGAATTCTTCTAAATGCTCTACTATATGAATTTATGTAATCTTACAGAGTTGTTTGAGGTTGGTATTATTACCACTGTACCCATTTTATAGATGACACACAATCATTTACCTTGGTAAGAGATTCTAGAAAGTGATCAACCTAAGCATACAACTTAGAAATTCTGGCCCCAGAATGCACAGTTGCAATTAATATAGTATAGTGTTTTTATGTAACAAATAAATTTGAATTGAACCTCATCCAACTGTAGTTCTAGATCACTGATTTCATTTTTTACCACCAAATTGAATAATGTGGAGTATTTTAGTAGTCTGTGGCAGCCAAGGCCTTTGTCTTAGAAAGAAAGTCCCAACCTTTCAGGGGCTTCCCCCCACCAGATGCTTATTTATCTGTGTGTATGTCAACTCTTGAGTGCTGTGAGCCAGTGTCTTAGTTTACTTAAGCAACCATAACAAACTGCCATGGACTGTGTGGCTTAAACAGTAGACATTTACTTTCTCACAGTACTGGAACCTGAAAATCTGAGGTCAGGCTGCCAGTATGGTCAAGTTGTAATGTGGGCTCTTTTCCTCTCTTACAGACTCTGCCTTCTTGCTGCATCCTTATGAGGCAGAGAGGAGATGCTCTGTTATTGATATCTCTTCTTATTAGGGGACTAATCTTATCATAGAGGTTCCATTCTCATGACTTAAACCTAAAACTCATAACTTCCCAAAGGCCCAAACTTCTAACACCATGACATTGGGGTTTAGGGCACACATGAATTGGAGAGGGACACAAACATTTATCCCCTAACAGTTAGACACTGCTATAGGAACTGAAAGTGAAGTAGTGAACAAAGCAGACAAAAAGCCTTGTTTGCATATAATTTATAGTCTCGTGGGGAAGATAATAAGTAAGTAAAATAAACAGACTATTAGATAGTGGTAAGTACTGAGGACAATAAAAGACATGAAGGAATTTAGGAACTATAGTTTGGGGAGACCCTGGAGACTAGGGTTTGGCTTGGTGGTAAAGTGCTACTCTGTGCTCTCTGACGCCCAGGGTTTGATCCCCACTAACCCCCAAAGTGGGAGAAGGATGTGGCAGCTCACTCCCAAAACAATCCCAAAACAATCTGCCATTGAAAACACTATGAATATGAGAGAAACACTGACATGTCAGGCATGGCAGTGTCGGAGAGTATTTCATTCTTTTGTGATCAGGGTTGCTATGAGTCAGACCCAGCTCGATGGCATCTACAAACAGCAATAGTCTGGGGAGGAATCTTGACATTTTGGATAGGGTGGTCAGAAAGGTCTTCTGAGAAATTTAGTTGTGTTATGCTCTAAATGGTATATGCTAGGAGAGGAGCTGATAACAAAGGTTTTGAGGAGAACATTGCTTGTCTGTTCAAGGTAACAACAAAGCAAGGTGGCTTAACTGGTGTGAATCAGATAAATGGTAAGAGATGGATTAGACAAGGAAAAGAAGCACACAGACCATGAAGGTGATCACAATTTATAATATGAACCTCAGATTTTATTCTTAGTGAAAAGGAAGCTATTACATGATTTTAAGCAGGGGAGTGACATGATCTGGCTTTAATATTAACAGAATAATTCTGACTGCTCTGCTGAAAATAAACTGAAGAGGGAAACAAGAGATGAAGCAGAGAGACCAGTTAGGAGGCTAACTTGTCAAATTATTAAAAGAGATTAGGCTAATGGGTGCTAATCATGCCTCATATGAATTGATCAAATGTTTTATTTGTTGCACAAAGGAAATTTGAATGTGATTTTCATGTTAATTGGTGAAGACTTTCAAGGAAGTTGGCATAGTGCACAGAGTGCACTAATCTCTTTCCAACTCTTTGAAAGAACAAAACAACCTCAATTGGATGTAAGCTACATTTAAACTGAAACTTGGCCAAGGCAACAAAACAATCCTTGAAATTCTGAAGGTCATCTGTTAGACCTAGATTGGCTAGACCTAGATCAAGTATTCAACAATAGGATATAAATCTTATTTATAATCTGAAATATTTGTAAAAATATAAAAGGTGGATAGGAACATTTTGAAAAGTGCTAGTAAATTCTGTAGCCTGGGGTGCCAACACTGAGAGAGGTTTGTGGACTCATTCTGATTCTATACAACAGAAAGGACAGTGAGGTTGAGCAAAGCATCTTTTGGCCAAAGAACCATGATTTTGAGTATAAAAGGAAAGAAGTAGATTGTAGTGATAACTGGGTCAGAGAAGAGGCAAAGGGAACAATTTTGGGGGCATTTTGGGTCATCAAAAACATTCTGTATATAAGTTGAATGGCAAAGTCCTTTAAGCTACAGATACTCACATAGTATGGTAATTTTCCAAGGTTAGCATTTATTGCCTGAAGCGCAGACATGGAGCTCACATCCTGACCTTATATCTCTTTGATCACGTGTGCTAATAAGAGTTGGAAGGCAATAAACCACTAGGAAAAGGTAGCAAGAAATTGGCTGCTTATTACCCTATCTCCCTTAGTACTCACTCCTCCAAGCAACTAAATAATCCAATTGGAGGATAAAATCATCCACAATACTGAAAAGTCCAATTTCAGATACGAAAGCATTACCATGGAGAGAAGGTAAGTCAAAGGAAATCTCTGCACAGTATTCAAGTGTTTTATTGAACTACACTAAGCCCTGTGGTATCCCATCCTGTCAGATCTCAGAAGCTAAGCAGGGTCGGGCCTGGTTAGTACTTGGATGGGAGACCACCTGGGAACACCAGGTGCTGTAGGCTTGGGAGAAGGACCTGGCAACCCACTCCCAAAAATCAATCCACCATTGCAAACCCTATGAACAGCAGAGAAGCACTGACAATAGTGTTTCACCTGTTGTACGTAGGGTCGCTATGAGTTGGATACCGACTCAATGGCATCTAACAACAACAACAAAGTCAAGATAAAAAAAAACAGCAGTATTAAATTGATGTAAAACCTTTTCAGAAATTAAATAGGTGAGAGAAAGAAGATTAAGTTGTGAACAAAACACAGATAAGTATAGATTTGAGGGGGAATATTTTAGAAAAAAATGTTTTAAACTTTCAGGCAAATTAAAAGTATAAAAGATAAGATGCAAAATATCAAGTAAATTATCATTTGGGAAAGTACCTACCGGAGAAAATAAAAAAGTTGTGATTTAATTTCAAAAGCATATTTAACAAAGCAGAAATATCTTGTTAGTGTCCATTCAATGGCATATCAGACAGATATGAGAAGTTCTAATAGAATACTGTAGACAAGAGAAAGAAATGGATGTTGTCAATGTGAAAACTGCACTGGACACAGTTAAGGAGGACAAGGAATATTCTATTTAAGGCTACTGCAATAGAGAAGAAAGATCAGAGTGCAGTCCAAACTCAATTCTGCTGAAAAGTGAGCAGGAGAAATTTTAAGTACTGCAATATTGGGGACCACAGGCTATCTCTAGTGCTAATTGGCCTCACATAAGGAAAAGTGAATTTTTTCGTATTTTCAAGACAGAAGATGTTTTTACAATTTCGAGCAATACAAACTAGGCTGCTACCATCTCAGAGAGACTGACAAAACAGGGTATGATCTCCTCTGAGGGACAAAATTTAAAAGGATGGCTCTTAGGACCTTAAAAAGGTGGTTCTGTGTCACAAAAGTGGCATGAAAAATTTTTTAAAGACTTAACCCTCAAAAGAGCAGGGAAAGAATTTATAACTACAAGTGTTTTAAAGTAAATGCTCTACAAAAAGAGATGGAAGGTTTTCTGTGGCTTGGCCATCTGGATGCTGTACTGACTGAGTCAAGAGGGTGGTCACAAGCCTTAAGACAGGAAAAACATTTTCTAAAGATTAGTTAATGTGAAGGAAGTGTTAAGGCCATCTTGGTTAACATAGATGATAACATAATTGATATTGAGGCCAGATAATAAAGATTCAGTCCAAAGATAAGTGTAGAAGATACTTCCAAAGACATGAAAAATACTTCCTAAAATCAAATAATATCTGAAATAGTATTTCAAAAATATGACTATGGTCTTCTTGCTGTTGGGTACCATGAAATTGGGTCCAACTCATAGCTTCTAGAAGGACTTAACACCAAGATTTATCTTGATGAAATAACTAAACTTTGGGGAAAGACAAATCCCGTAAGTCCCAGGGAGAAAATACATCATGCAATTACAGATGGGAAGAGATATTTAGCCAGGCCACCTGTATACCTCAAAAATCAGATAGTATATGGTGCAATGTCATTAAGAGTATCCTCAGAAACTTGTCAGACTGAAGAGAGTAATAAATGCCAAGCAAAGGAATTTTGTCTTCATTTAATAAGTCTGACATTTCCAACTACAGCTCCCCAAATCAGTTGTGCCGCATTTTCTATCAACTTCAACTTTTAAGATCCATTCCATATATTAGTGAATGAAAGTCTTAAGTAGTTCCACACAAGCATGTAACAAGCCAATATTTTCCAGCTATATTTCACTGAAGAAAAAAACACATGGTTTTGAAAAATAATTTTATTAAATACTGTTCAAATTGTAGTAATATTCCCTAAAAATTCTGCCTGAGGTCATCTGATCAAATGATTGACATAAACAGATGGGTGTGTGTGGGAAATTAACACAATGGTTCTGACTAGCATGGATTAAAAGTCAGGAGAGCTCATGAACTGGAAGTTGCTTGAGATGATTCTCAGAATAAACTGGACAGGAGGAGATGATGGTCTAGAATTAGAAAGAAAGAATTGAACAAAATAAAGAAAGAATTGATGAAAACATTTCCTGACTTTCTTTTGCTGAAATGCTCTGTTCTCTTCTCTCCAACATTGATTTTAAAGAATTGTTACTATTTGAATAACTGCAACAAAATACTATGGAATAACATTTATGGCTTCACAAATGTAGTCACTATTTTACCCCTTATTTCTGCAATCTTCTCACTGTCTTTGAATCGACACTCAGTTTTATGACAAGAGATGAGCAAAGTAAAATGGATATAATATGTCATAGGTGGCCTGTCGATATGAAAAATCCTTGTTGATAAGCTCTACACACATATGCTAGCTCTAAAAAATTATTGTTTGTTTTTACTCAGTTGAACAATACACCTCCCAACTATTACTAAGCCTATGACTTGGTGTAAAATGACAGTTTACACAAACGGTGTGTCTGAATTATATGACACAATAATTAATAAATACATAGTGATGTCTCAAAGATTCAATTAGTAAATAAAAGAAATTTAAAAATTAATTTCATAGTTTAGATAGCTCTCTGCAACTGATTATAAATAATAAAAAGAATTTCTTACATAAACACTAATCTTCTCCTGAATAGTCGATTTTTTGGTCTAAGCTATTGTAAACATGTTAGTATTTAATTTACTCACTTATCTATTAGCAGCATTAAAGGATTATACCATTCTTTAGAAGCAAAGGGCATGATTCATATAGAATTACAATTATATGAATGAGATATATGGTACTTTCTTAATAAATACAATACATGACAATTTTCCTCTTCTTTGGTAGACACTGTCTACTTTGCTTTTTAAATGTCATCCATATTTATCAGACCACATGGTTCTTGGCATTTAGGAACTTTTTTTCTTTTTATCAAGTTGTAACTGAAGCTTTGACAACAGGAGCTAATTATCAGGGGACTGAAGAGTAACTTTTACTTTCAAGCAGTAGGCTACAGAAAAAGTGTGAATCATCAGTCATTTGTGAAACTATAGTTGAGAACTTTTGTTCATTAGCATAATATAGATATATCTTTTTCAAATAACTTATGAGTTCTTTGAAGATTCATGGAAAATTTTCAGAAATTAAATTTAGGCAGGTTATTCTGTCTTTCTTCTTTACCCATCTATATGCATCATAATGGAAAGTTGTTTTGAAAATCTTCTGTAAAACAAAAAGTCATATGTGAAAAGAAACAGTTAATGGAGATAATTATTTCTCCATTAAAATTACATTAAGAGGAAGGTTAAATTGACTGTCTTTGATCATTCAGATTAATCTTTTTAAAACACTGTTTCAAAGAGAACTAACAACTAGTAAGCAATTTATAAACTTTAGTATTTTCATTAGATGTTCTTGCAAATATATGTTTCCCTGCTCTCAATCCATTTAATAATAGTAGTCATCCAACATACTTTCAGAAGCTTTAGTGATCATGAGTAAGGGAATATTTACTGGGAAACTATAAATAAAACTGGTAAGTTTTTCAAAAAGCATAAAGTTTCTGAGATTTTACCTATTTCAGGGTGAAAATTTAGCTGACCACAGTATTGTAAGTGCTAGTGCAAGACTCAAGATGCCTGCATCAGAGATTAGTAGCAGTTTATTTCTTACAGCAATAGCAATAGACAGAGAATTACCCTCTTGGCTTTGGTTCTCTGACCTCAATTTTCGTAGGACCGGTTGACACCTGCATATGCAGTGGGTTGTGTTATGGAAGAATCCTGAGCTTAGGGAACCCAGATATCTTACAATGGGAAGTGAATGTACCTGGTTTTTGCTCCGAAAGGAGACATTAACTTTATCTTTCAGGGTTGTTTGTTTTTCTGGCAAATTAGTTGGGAAAAATCACAGTTAATGCCTCTGATGTCCAGACATTCTGCTCCTTAATAGAAATGTGAGGGATCTGTGGAGAATTTTCTCTCCATTGTATTTTCTTATGTATATATCTTTATTTACCATAGGTAGTAATTCCTCTAATGGATATTGAACATGTGAATGACAGCAAAAAAAAATTTTTTTGAGGTACTTGGGGTTGAACCCAGGCCATGCTTTGCAAGTGCTGGACCACTGAGCTGCACCCCCAGCCCTTTTTTTTTTCACTTTTTGGAAAAAACAGGGTCTTGCTAAGTTACGCAGACTGCCCCTGGTCTCGAACTTGCCATCCTCCTGCCTCCACCTCCCAAGACGCTGGGATTACAGGCATGCATCACCACGCCTGGCTCAACACCAAAATTTTTTGAAAGGCTCATTCTATCAAGACCTAGAAACCTAAGTGAATTCATCAATTCATGTACCATAATTTAGGTAAAATGTGTAAAAATCTTCACATTCCCACATCAATGGAAAGTTTATTGTTCTGAATCATCCATAAACCAGCCCTTTGCTTTGGCTTTATAATTCTGGTTTCTATAACAAACCCTCTTGCTTAAAAGGCATATAGATATTCCATATTCTTTTCTCTTATATCTATGGGGAAACATTGTTGACCAGATGCAAGAGAAATAAAAAGCAAAACAAAATCAGAAAAGTAGAGGATTGTACAGTTGATCCCTAGGAGATTCTAATCATTCAACAGTGGCACCATTTAGAACTTCTGCCTAGAGAAGGTGACTAGGTGAGACTGAAAAAGAGGATTCCACACAGAAGAGACGAATAGAGTTTGTACCTAATAAAATTTCACCCAGCCACATGCCTGAAATGTGATCCTTTCCTTATTTCCAAAAATTTTAATTGAGCAACAGATACTTGAAATCCTTAATATGATCAAAGTTCTTGTCATGGCCAATGATGAGAATAATTTTGCAACAATGACCATTACATGGTTTGCTTGAAATTTAGAACAGAAACTGAAGGAATCTTTGAAGAAATAAATTTGGGTGTTCACAGGAGTGGCAAAGGGTCTTCTGAAGATAGTAAAACGCATTGTTTGAGGCATGCTTAAAAATCTCAAGTCCCAGAAGTCCCTAAATGATCTCTTGGTTACATGGGTACATTCAGTGTGTCCAGTAATTGTGACATTACACAAACTCATAAATATAGTCACTGTGGATCTCATACTGTCTCTTTCTTTCATTAGTAATCAAAACAAACTATATGATATGGTTGAGAGGTTGAGTGAATATATTTGAAGTTCTTCAAACTATTTCTACAGAAAGGAAGACTCAGTGAAAATTAAGCATTGTTGATGGTCTTTCTAATGCTCTATATTAACATGTTTTATGAAAGAAAAATCTGTATATCTTACTATTAGTATCACTATTATTATCACTACTGTATGCATACATGAATATTTTGATCAAAAATTAGGAAACCTTTGAACATAAAGGTTTTATCATAGAATATTTCCTTTTTCAGTTAAGGTAAAAGAAACATAAACAACATTAAAAATCAACCAATTCAAAGACTCCAAATCACCCTCAAAGTAGAAATAGGCTTTACAATCACCTGGTTTACACCTCCTTTGCATATGAAGAAACCAAGTGCCAAAGAGTTTAGAGACTCATTCCTGGCAATAGAGGAATAAATATCCCAGAACCAAAGTATCCTGACCTCTAGTCCAGCTCTTGTGTACTATGCCACGTACAAATTGTAGAAAGATAAAAAGCATCTAATAATATTTGTTTCAGGAAGGAAAATCACAGTGAAATCAGCAAATAAATTATAAGAATACTTTTTTATGTGACGTACTGAGTGGGAAGAGGAGGTACTGGGAATAGAAAATTAAGCAACAGCCCTTTTCTGTGTCTCTAAAATCCCCATAAGAATTGTTTTTGTTGTTACTTCAGAAAAATAATAAAAAATCACAGGCAAGTTGGTGGACTTTGATTCCTTGTGTGTGTATATGTATTTGTGCATTGCACATATAAATGAAATGTCTGCAAAAAGACACAGCACATGATAGTTTCTCTAGAAATAACATAGTGACTAAGGGAAAATGCAGTTATCTGAATAAAATTCTGTACTGTATGTACTTTTATAATAGGAAGTATATCATACTAACTATTAATAGTTAAGCAAACACAAAATGCTAGTTTTGTCTTTTATTCTTAGACTTCATAAACATCATGTTTCTTAACTATATCATCTGTTTTTAAATTTATGTGGAAAGACTTCTTTTTCTGGCTCCAAGACTTCTATACCATCTATATGTCTTAATTCAGGAGGGAGAATCATGTTACTTTATTATTTTCAGTTATTATTTTATGCCTTTTTGTCTCAATTGGAATCTTTCTTTAAAACGCCTTACCAGGAAGATAGTTACTTAAACGAGAAAAGAATACATGATACTTAGACTATAGTGATACTGAAGTTCATCATGGTAGTAACAAGCATTATACAGAAATGATTTTCTTTATTTGGATTGCATATGGTCATAAACAAAGAATTGATCAAGCACAAGCCTACTTATATTTCCTATGAGTCCAGAGAGACATTGTAAAGTAGCTACTACAGTAGAAAAAAGATTTTAGATGCAGTGTATCTTTCACAACATATTGCAGTTTTGTGATCTCCAAGGAGTCTTTAAATAATAAATTTTCTTTATGGCAGGCTTACCTATGCAACTCCATTTTGATTACAGCGTTATTTTCTTCCTATTTTTCAAATCTTTCCAAAACAGCAATAACTCAGTTCACAAAACAATGTCATTGTTACTCTATTATGTGAGGTAATTTTATAAACAATAGGCTTTTTATTTTCATATTTTATGGCTAAGTGATGTATGTTCAAAGGAAGATTGCCTTTCAGCCTGTGTGCACAATTTGCAACTATGCCACATCTTCTAGATGTTAACACATTTGGATATTTCTGAACTGGTAGAAAATCAGCCACAATTCTGATGCCCCTGAGTACCTGCCCCAATATTTTGGTCATCCTGTCAAGATTGCAGCCAGATCTAGGACTAATGAGGCACATTTAACCCCTGGGGTTCCAAGGAGTCCACTTTACCTCCTATTGATTGGCACCATATATTTATTAAAATTTTGAATGTCAGGGATACTAGTTAAAATGTAAATTGCATGATATTTTTGTTATTTTTTATAACTGGAAAGAAATTAGAGATAAAAAGTTCATCTAAGAAAACCTTTGCATGTAACTCCAAGAACGTGAGTTATGACATTATTACCCTGACCTATGTGGTTTAATGTAGTCTAGGGATGATTCTGGAGTACTTGTTGGTAGTTCTACTGTCCTTCTGGGACCTTGGACACAACAACTCAGTTTATACTCAGAAAGCAGCGTTTGGAGTTAGACTATCTGGATTTAAACGTTGTTTTTGTCAATCCCCCAGTTCTGAGATCTTAGATAAGATTTTAACTTCTATCTGCCCTATTTGTGTAACTACAATCATGTAAAATAATTAATGTAAACTCCTAGTAAAAGTGCAGAACACATAGTATACTCAGTAAATATTATTGTTATGTTGATAGTGTTGTTGTTACTCAGTCATATTGCTATCAATCAACAAGTTAATTTCTGGGATGCATAAATTTAGACCTAGCTTGCTGAAAGAATAATTATTTTTATACATTCTACACTGTCAAAGCACACCAGTATGAAGTTCAATCTAGCAAACAGAATCTTTCTGTGAAAAGGCACTCATTATCAAATTGCTTTTAATTTAATAAAGTGTACTAATGTAGCCATACCACTGTGGCGTCCAATCTCATCAGATCTCAAAAGCTAAGCAGGTCCAACCTGGTTAGTACTTGGATGGTAGACTGCCTGGGAACACCAGGTGCTGTAGGCTTTGGAGAAGGACCCGGCAACCCATTCCCAAAAAACAATCAGCCACTGAAAACCCTATGAATAGCAGAGAAGCAGGACAATAGTATTTCGTCTGTTGTTCATAGGGTCACTATGAGTTGGACTTTGGCTCAATGGCACATAATAACAACTACTGATATAGCATTGTAACAAATTCAGTCCACATACTTGTCCTCTTCTTCTGCCTCTTGAAAGAAAAGGATATATTTGACATACTTTTGCATTTCATACACAGAGGACATAGAAGCAATCAGAAGAATTAGAATGCATGTTATTACATATATTTAAATATATTATCTTAATTTTCCATAAAATTCTTAAAATTTAGCTATCATTATTACCATTTTACAGATAAGGAAGCAGGTTATTCAAAAGGGTAAATAATTTTCCTAGATTACAACATTAATAAGTTGCATAAATGAATTTCAAAAATCTATGTGCAGATAATTAGCTATTTGTAAATGTGTTTAATAATAATTAGCCACAATTAAATTTGAACAGAAAGATCTGTGATAATTCTACTTCATTATATTTTCATAATCTTTGCCTGCATTTTGGTTAAAAAATGTTTTAGCAACGGCCTTTCTTACCCCAAAACTACCTCCTTTATGAAACCTATAGGCTAAAATAGAGGATTTTCCTTGTAAGTATATCCTATACTTTCAAATTAGTAATATATTGCTTATAAAATTAATCAATGAGAAACAAATTATTTTGAGTAAAACAACCTTCTCAACTAAGGGCTTTTAGGCATCAGTTAGCATTTGCCAGCCTTGGAGTCAAATTTACTTTTCCATATTTTGTTTTGAATGCATAAGAAAACCTTTTGCTGTATCCTTATAAGATTTACCTACAGAGACAGTTTGCAAGGTAGATTTTGTAACCTCAGTTTATTCTTTTTTTTTTTTGCAGTACTGGGGTTTTAACCCACGGCCTCGTGCTTGCATGCTCTGCAAGTGCTGGACCACTGAGCTGCACCCCCAGCCTTTTTTCCTTTCTTTTTCTTTTTTTGCTTTTTGAGACAGGGTCTCACTAAATTGCGCAGACTGCCTCTGGTCTCAAACTTGCAATCTTCCTGCCTCCACCTCCCAAGCCACAGGGATTATAGGCGTGCCCCACCACGCCCAGCCATCCTCAGATTATTCTTGCATTAAACTGATCCAAAAGCTTGAAAGGGAAACAAAATGATATTTTTGCCTCAAAGTAAAAATACAAGCTACATGAAACAAAGATAATATTATTGATTTGAAAGTTTTCAAATGAGAGATATAGTCATAAATTATAAACTCTGCTTTAAATGAGTACCACCTGATATATTATTTATTTGATATGGAATAACTCACTGATTTATCTAATTCATACCTGACATATAATCATCTCTAACATCTATAGTTATTTGGTTGCTTTGCTTTGCTTTATTTTCCATACCTCTTCTTTCCCTACTCGGTCGTCTACATATCTCCACATTGCTCAGCATCTGATGCTGTCCTATTCTATCTAGTTATCTTATTCTATCTTTGAATAATTTTGCCAATCCAGGGATTTCTGATGATGCTGAAAATAATTAAGATCTCTGTGATAAATATAAAATTTAATTAGAAGCAAGAGATTAGGTCTTAAGAGGAAAGATTAGAATGTCAAGGTGAAAAAGTGCTATTTCTGATTCCCAGGCTATCTTACTTTTTTGTTGTTGTTTTACTTTCTTAAAAAAACACAATAGAATGAGAGATTTGATGTGTAATACAAATGACTCTACTATGTGGTTTGTAAATTTTCTTTTGTTTCTCGAAGAGAGATTAAATCAAATTGCTAAATGCAAAGTTTCAGCTGATCCATTGATGCTGTATATTTCATAAAATGATCACTACTTTGAACCTATCCATACCATGAGGGTAAAAGTAGACTTCTCTAGTTTAATGTTAGTATACAGTATAGCACTTACAAATGATGAATATTTATGATAAATGTCAACTTGTGAAGCTGAGCAGCTTTCCAAATTGTATCATTAATTGTTCTTTTAGAACAATTCATTTCAGAAAAAATATTAATGGCTCAGCAACTATATAATTTTTCCAATGAAATTAGATGGTGTAACCTCTGAAATTGCTGGAATCTTTTGCTCTTTGAAGATAACATTCTCTCAGCTTCCAAAGTTCAGCTTTACACCAAGACAGTGCAGTACTGAAATTAAATGCATTCTCATTTTAAACAATGGAAAAGAAAAGCCAGCTCTTATTGAATAAATTAAACAAAAGACTTTGACATCAGAGCATCACTGAGAATAATCCCCCAAACAAAAGCATGTGCAATGATAGTCAGTAAATCCTTGAAAAGCCTTGACCATAGACAAACACATATTGCAGTATTTTCTTGTACTGTGAATTATATTTTATCCTACACAAAATGAATTAAAAGGGGATTGAACTGTAGGTATCTTTATTTAATAACTCATCTGCGAAAACAACATATGAAAGACTTAGGCATCACTGTAAAATTTACCTTTTCACAGACCTTGTGGATCATACAAATCAAGCCTATTCAAACAGATTACAATTGACAAAGACCTTTGATTTGGTTTGACTCTGTAGCACAGAGGAGATACTCTCCTTGCATGGCTATTCATCAAAACAGTTCTTTTTGCCCTAACAACAGTGTGTCCATGGCAATGCAATTAGCACAGAGCCCTTGGAGATCAAGGAGTGAGGGAACAGGTTACGTTACGGGGCTGCTTCTCCATTCTTTGCACTATTCAGTCTCTCTTTGTAATCTTGTATCTGAGAATTAATGGGTAGAACTAAATTATCAAATAGATCGCCTCAAAAATTACAATTACACTAAAATCACTAATCAATCCTGACGGAAGCTTAATCTCAAATTACATGTCACTCAGCTCCAGACCCCCCCCCCCAAAAAAAAATAGAATTTGAGAGAAATAGACTATGGAGCATCTTATCATCCTATTCTCTAAATTTCCAATGTTTGCCTCCATACGAAGTAAATTCACCAGGCATTAATTTCTTTTATGTTGATGTAGGGAGCACTTAAGAATTACCTGCTGTATATATTTTTCATCTTTTGCTTCCTTTAAAGATCACCTTTTGAGAACATTGTCCATTAATTTGTTCATTGTCTTTAGAGAAGGCATGAATAGCAGGAATTTCACTGAAATGTGTAATAAGCAAATTTAGATTCCTGTCCCGGCTTTGATACTTACAAGGCATTTAATCCCTCTGGACCTTAGTCTTCTCACTTGAAAAATAAGCATGTTGGACTAGGTAGTTTCCAAGACCTTTCCTAGCTCCAAATCTTCATAAGTTTCTAATTATATTCTCTCTGATTTACTGTGATTGGATATTTCTGTTGTCATCTCTGTTGTTAATCACGTTTCTATACCATTGCTCTATCATATTCAGTGCTGGGATCTTATAAACTGCCTGCCTCCTCTGTCACCTGATGTCCTTTTAGATTCTGTTAGTAGTAGGCTATAGAAAGAGATTGGAGGAAGTTGAAGGAAGGATATGGGACTTAGTCCTTTCTTTTTGTTTTTTGTTGCATGGGCAATGTCTAGCAATCTTCTTTTGCCTCAGTAACTGGTGTCTGTTTCCAGCTACTTTCAACACTACAATTTATTTTTGTTCAGCTGCCTAAAATCTGTTTATTCATTTCTCTGTATTATATTCCTTACTGTAGTTTCTAATTTTCTATCTAGACATAAACTTGTACTTAGGACACAATACAATAAACAGACCCAAGAGGGCATGGATAATTTCTGTCTTCTTCATCTCTGTATCTTTGAACTGAAACATCATAAGTTCTCAATATATACTAAGTATGGGTTTTTAAAATTAGGTGATCCTGATTCAAACCCTAACTTTAAAATCTCTGTGCCCTGGGAAAATTTTCTAATGTTCCTGATTCCCAATATGCTATCTATAAAACACAAAAGAAGAGTTTTTAATGTCATGGTTGCTTACACAAAACAAAGTGATTTGTAGGACTAAATTTTTCTTGTATACCATAATGTAATCAGTATCCAGTAGATGATTTCATGGTTGTTTTTTTTTTCTTTTTTCCCTTTATTGATAAATGTTGGTGGGGTACAGAGTAATATACCATTTGTTTTTTCCATTGTGCAATTATTATATCACTTTTGGTTACGCTTTCTTCAACTTACAAAGTTTATGGAAACTTTTGATTAATATGTAGTAAAACTCATATTGCCTGCAGCCATACTACTGTGACATTCAGTACCATCAGGTCTCTGAAGATAAGCAGGGTCAGACCTGGTTAGTACTTGGATGGGAGACAACCTGTGGACACCAGGTGCTGTAGGATTGAAAGAAGGACCAAGCAACCCACTTCCCCCAAACAATGAGCCATTAAAAACCCAATGAATAGCATAGAAGCACTAACAATACTGTTTTACCTGTTGTACACAGGGTTACTATGAGTCTGACACCAATTTGATGGCACCTAACCACAACAACAACACTCGTATGCACAAATGAGATATATTCCCCTATTTTTCCCTGTGCTCATGAAGTTGCATGATTTACATTGAGATTATCCTCATCCCATTTTCCCTTTGCATTGTACTCCTCCCATTCCTACATTCTATAAACTTTACTTCCCTTTTGCTAGTCCCCTCCCTCCTTCTTTCTACTCTGCTTATCTTTTCCCTTCTTAGAGATGTTAAATTGTTCATTTTATATATCTCTTTATGTATAGTTTTTCTCTTCCTTTAAGTAAGATTCAGCTCCCACATATGAGTGAGAACATAGAGTATTTTTTCTTTTTGAGCTTGTATTTATTCATTGAAGATGGTGTTCCCCAGTTCCATCCATTTTTGCTGCAAATGACATTATTTTATTCTATTTTATTGCTGAGTAATATTTCATTGCATATATATATCACAGGGCTGGGATTTAGCTCAGTTGATAGAGCACTGCTGTGCAGTGTCAGGTTCCAGGTTTGATTCTCTGCACCTCAAAAAAAGGGAGAAGGAGTGGCAGCCCACTCCCAAGGCAATCCCAAAACAATCAGCCATTGAAAACTCTATGAGAGTCACTATGAGTTGGACGTGATTCAAAGGCACCTACCAACAACATATGTACCACAATTTTTTAATCCATTCTTCTGTTGATGGGCATCATGGTCAGTTCCATACCATTGCAATTGTGAAGAGTGCTGCATTAAATATAGAAATGCAGGTCTTTGTAGTATGATGATTTGTTTCCTTTTGGGTATATTCCCAGGAGTGGTGTAACTGGGTCATATGGCAGTCCTCTTTTTAGTTTTCCGAGGTCTCTTCATATTGATTTCCAGGGTGGTTGAACTAATTTACAATTCCACCAGCAGTGTAGAAGGGTTCCTTTTTCTCTGCATCCTCACCAGTATCTGTTATTATTTATTTTGTTGATCTTGGTCATTCTTACTGGGATTAGTTAGAATCTCAGGGTTGTTTTAATTGGCATGTCCCTAATGGCTAGGAATATTGAGCACTTTGTCATGTGCTTCTGAGTCCTACAAACTTCTTCCTTTGAGAAATATATGTTCATTTCCTTTGCTTACTTGTGTATTGGGTTATTTGTTGTCCTGAAATTTATTTTATTGAGTTCTTTATAAATTCTAGAAATTAGGTCTCAGATGTGTAGGATTCAAAGATTTTTCTCCTACTCAGTGGGCTCTTCCTTAATTCTGTTGATTGTTTCCTTTGTTCTACAGAAGATTTTTAGTTTCATATAATCCCATATATCAATTCTTGATGTCATTTCCTCAGTGATTGAAGCCTTGTTAAGGAAATACATTTTTATGCTGTGTGTTAGAGCATGTTTCCTATCTTTTCTTCTATTAGTTTTAAGGTTTCTGGTTTTTTGTTAAGGTCTCATCCATTTTGAGTTGATTTTCATCCAAATTGAGAGATAAAGGTCTATTTTCATTTTTCTGCAGATGGATATTCAATTTTCCCAACACCCATTGTTGAAGAGGCTATCTTTTCTCCACTGAGTGTACTTAGCTCCTTTGTCAAGGATCAGGTGGCTATAGATTCATGTGTGTATCTCTGGATCTTCAATTCTGTTCCATAGGTCTTCATACCTATTTTTATGTCCATACCAAGCTGTTTTTGCTAATATAGCCCTGTAGTATAGTTTAAGGCCAGGGATTGTGAACACACCTGCACTAATTTTGCAGCTTCAGATTGTTTTGGCTATACATGTTCTTTTGTGTTTCCATATGAATTTTGGATGTTTTCTTCTATTTCTGCAAAGTCATCAGGATTTTAATGGAAATTAAATTAAATATGTAAATTGCTTTTTGTAGTATAGCCATTTATACAATATTTATTCTCATAATCCTTGAGCAGGGATGGTCCTTCCATCTTCTAGTATCCTCTGTGATTTCTTTCTTTAATGTTTTGAAATTTTCCTTGTAGAGATCTTCTGGGTCTTTGGTTAGATTGATTCCTAAATATTTAATTTTTGGGTGAGCTATTGTGAAAGGGATTATTGCCTTAATTTCCTTCTCTTTCTGCTTGCAATTAGTATAAAGGAAGGCTACTGATTTTTGAGTGTTAATTTTGTACCCTACTACTTTGCTGGAGTAGTTAATTAGCTCGAAGTGTTTTCTATAAGAATTTTTGGGGTCCTTTAGGTAAAGGATGATGTCTTCCATGAATAAGGATAATTTGACCTACTCTTTACCTACCTGTATCCCTTTGATTTCTTT
Organism: Pedetes capensis; assembly: GCA_007922755.1. Classification (NCBI taxonomy): domain Eukaryota; kingdom Metazoa; phylum Chordata; class Mammalia; order Rodentia; family Pedetidae; genus Pedetes; species Pedetes capensis. Next base: position 68,706 of record VMDO01003865.1, read on the forward strand.
CTCTTGTCTGGTTGCTCTAGCTAGGATTTCAATCACAATTCACGGTTGATTTTCAACAGATTTTTTGATGGATGAGTGATGAGTGAATTGTTCATGTAACAAAAAATAATTACAAGAAAATTATAGATATTTATTTCATTATTTTTGCTATGTCATCATTACTGTATTTCTGAGTCAGACTTCTCCAAAAAATGAAAAATATGTAAGCACCATCTCTTACATATATCTTTGTTTCAGTGCTTGCATTGCATATAGGTCTTGTCAATATTGTCAATAGATGAATGAAGCATATTACTCATAGTTCCCACTTTTAGTAAGTGCTTCATGTGTTCCTTGTAATAATCACCTACTTTTTAATTACCTTATATAAAGAACTGTTAAACTTTCATAGTTAAGAGTTTAGGCTTCTTGAGTTCAAAACCCATATCCACAAATATTAGTAATATCTCTGCTCTACAGTTGTCTCATATGTAAATGGGGAACATATAGTTGCTGTTTCCTAAAGTGTATATAGATGTATCACTCTGGCACCTGATCTCATCAGATCTTGGAAGCTGAGCTGGATTAGGCCTGGTTATTTGGATGGGAAACCACCTAGTAATACCAGGTGCTATAGGCTTGGGAGAAGGACCTAGAAGCCCACTCCTTAAACAGTCAGCCATTGAAAACTCTATGAATAGCATAAAAGTGCTGAAAATAGTTCTAGGCATTGCACAGTGTTGGATAGTATTTTGTCTGTTTTAAATACAGTCTCTATGAGTAAGACCTAACTTGACAGCACCTAACAACATTTCATAGAGTATTTTCAAATACTAAATAAGTTACTACAATGAAAAATTTTAGATCAATGTTAGATATGTGGTAATCATTAATAATGCTAATGATTTATAGAAATATTCACTTGGAAGAACTTAAACCTCAATTTAAAAATAGGTGAAATATAGATCACATTCTGGAGATATGACAAGTGATTCTTGAGAGTATTCTGTTCAGCATATGAAAATAAGATTTATTCTCATTTGCATAAGACTGTTATTTTATCAACAGATGATGAAGGAATAAAAACATAACCTTAGCAATATGAGGTTCACCTGAGACCCTGAAGAATAGGATATTGTCATATCTAAGTAGAAAAAAATAAATAAAATTAAAACCCATTTTGCTATGTTTTAGGTAAAGATAATACATAAAATGAATGTCTCAATTTTAGAAAATTTCTATTAGTGCTGTCCCTGACCTTTATCTACCTACTTATAAATATTTTCTGAACACCTACTAAGTACCACTTATTTAACCAGTGAACCTACAAATTTGTGTCATGAGACATGCAAATCAGAAACCTAGCAGCCTTTCCTTTCTCTCAACACATCAAACTGGTCTCTGAATGTGTTATAAAAATAACCAAAGATGACCTCTACACATTGTCCCCTAAGTTGTTTATTTCTTCACTGCAGGCTGAGACCCCTGAGTTCAAATGCCTGTTAGAGGCAATCTCAAATTTATGTATCCATTTCTTCTGAAAGCAGAATTTTAGCCATTTTGAGGATTTATTGCATAGCCCATGAGATCTCAACTTGTACCTTCTGGCCTTTCAGATGAAGAGGCTTGTAGTTACAAAACAAACAAACAAACAAACAAGCCACTAAGGCCCTTTGGGGCCTGTGACCAAGAATCAACCTACTGTATTGCTAAGTGACATCAGAGAGACACATAAGTCCTGTCTACAATTCCCCTGTCTCCCAAAACTACCCCTGCTGTTAGTCCTTCTTTACTGGATGGTGGCATTTTTGTGACCCTTAAGCCTCCAGATTTTCTCATACTGTGAAGGACTTCCCTCTCACACAACCATGTCTAAGAACTGTTCAAATAAACCTTTGTGTTACTGATTCTGACAATGTTGTATTTTTCTTTGATCAACCCCCAAATCTCTTTTATTCATTCATTCTTTCTTTCTTCTTTCTTTCTCTCTCTCCCTCCCTCTCTCCCGCCCTCCCTCTTCCCCCCCCCTTTCTATCTTTCAATATCTCCAGGATCCATCCTTTTTTTTTTTACCATAAACTTGTTCAAGACCCACCATCTTTAGCATCAGCTTTTAAATAGACGTATAAATTATCTCTTTACTGCGAGTTTTACTTTCACATTGCTGTCAGAATGACTTTCTCATTGTTGTTGTTTTTGTTGTTGCATAAAACTGATTATATATTTATTTAATGGCTTTAGCTTATTGTAACAATTTAGCTTTGTTGAAGTAACATGGATGATATGAATGTCTAATACTAGGCTTTAAATAACATCTGCATGTAAATATGAATAAAATTAAAAGTACAAATTAAAACATAGTAAGTTATACAAAGATATGAAAAAGCATTTGAAATAGAAGACAAATAATTAGTAGGCTGTGACACATATAGACTTCTAAAGAGAACTTCAAGATCCTTTTGAGAGTAATAATAAATTTAAACTTACATAAGATGTATTACAGTGATTTTCAAATAGACCTGTGTTGCTTTTATGTTTGCAGAAGTAAACTAGTATAAAGTACTTTAAGAGGCACAAGATTTTAAATGGTAATAAAAAAGAATAAAAATAGTAATCTGTCTTCCAAATGTGTGAATTTATCTGCCCATTCTAGTGAAATGTGTTGAACTCATATTGTATTCATTTGTCATTTGTTGTTGATGTTAGGTGCCATCACGTCAGGTCTGACTCACAGCAATCCTATATAAAATAGAATGAAGCACTCCCTGGCACTGTGCCATACCCAGCACTATGTCAGTGCTTCTCTGCTATTCATAGGGCTCTTAATGGTTGATTGTTTCAGGATTGATTCAGGAATGGATTTCCATCTCCTTCTTTCATTTTTATGGTTCTAGGGATCAAACTGGGCTGGGATTTAGCTCAGTTGGTAGAGCACTGCTCTGCAGTCTCTGAGGTCCCAAGTTCGATTCCCAGCACTACAAAAATGGGAGAAGGATGTGGCAATTCACTCCCAAGGCAATCCCAAAACAGTCAGCCATTGAAAAACGCTATGAGTCAGATACCGACTCGATGGCACCTAACAACAACAACAACAAGGGATCAAACTCAGGGCCTCCAAAAGTGCATAGCAACACTTTACCAACTAATCAGCTATTGAAAACCCTATGAGGGTCAATATGAGTCAGATTCAACTTGAAGGCACCTAATTAAAAAAAATGTCATTTAAGAATGCATAAATCAATCCTAGAATAATTCTTACATAAAATTAGAAATATATTTTTTACCACAATATTTTTAATACCTGTAATGGTTTATGTCTTGCAAAGATCAAATCCAAAAGCAATCTTCCAATATTTGATGATTTAACATCCAATTTTTTGAATCTCCACTATATACCAAGCTCTGTCCTTGGTGCTGATATTAAGATAGGGTAGATTGCTGACTAAAGAAATTTAGACTTCTTTTATATGAAACAGACAAACAAAAAAATTCTATGCCCATGAAAATTATTGCTGTGTTTCATTTAAACAAGTTCCATGTATGTTTCAATGAGTCATAATCTACGTCCTTTAAGTAAATGGAAGAAAGCCTCCAAAGAAGAAATATGTGGCCAACATCAAAGAAATTCTTTCTGTTAGATGTCTTCTCTCTTACAACAGAGTTCTTTAAGAGATACAGGAATTAGCTGTACAACCCAACCTAGAACTCCTAATCTTAACCCGATAAACAGAATAAATATCATTTTAAAACAATAATTTCTGTGCAATAGCATTTCCTGGCGTTAGCTAAGTACATCTCTACAAGTTTAGATAACTTTAATAATGAGAAAAAAATGAAACTAGTTCTTTTTACTTTATATTTGGCTTTGTGAAAATGTTCTTAATTTACCATTCTACTTCACCATAAGACAGCATGTATTGGCAATTTTAAAAGGAAAATCCATGCTATGTATAGACTAAATGTGAAATAAAATGATTATCTGTGCCCATCCTTCATCAAAATAGAGATATTCAAAATACATACCACACAGGATTATGTAAAGTTCTTAGAAGAGTGCCTGTCACATGGTAGACCCTCAATAAATGTTATCTGCTATTATAACTAGCATCACCATTATCATCATTATTTTGACAATATTCCAGACAGGGATATATATTTTTAATGACTCTTCAAACAAAACAAAATATAATCACAATATTTTTCAAAATAAGTTACTGTCATGTTATTATCTTAATATAAAAGTAATTGTTACTTACCATAGAATATGTGAAAACTAGTTTTATTTGTAACATGTTATTTATGAGTTAGTTGAAAATGGTCTGAGATGCTTTGTTCCCAGTCTATGATTCCCTGCATGCAGGGCTAAACTTGGTTTCAGTATATGCATAGCTTCTATGGCCCTAGTCCTGAAAGTGAGTAAAGGAGAAATATGGCTTTAAAAGTGCAGAGCCAGAGGCTACTTGAGACAAATCCCAGTTTAATAGGTCATCTGTGAAAGAACTTGATAAAAGTTTTCCCAAATGCATTAGTGATTCTAAAAATCTGTCTATACTAACTTATAACCCTAAGGCAATTGTTTCTAAACTATTGATAAAGGAGTTCAAACTACCATGATGAAAAATTGAAGTTTTTGATCTTGTTTTGTTTTCTGTTCATTCAATAGAAAGTCATTTTTAATATTACTGTCATTGTTGTTGTTGTTAGGTGCCGTCGAGTCGGTATCCGACTCATAGTGACCCTCTGTACAACAGGGGAAACACTATTGTGTTGTTCACAGGGTTTTCAATGGCAGATTGATTTTTGGGAGGGGGTTGCCAGGTCCTTCTCCCAAGCCTACAGCTTCTGGTGTTCCCAGGTGGTCTCCCATCCAGGTACTAACCAGGCCCGACCCTGCTTATCTTCCGAAATCTGACGGGATCGGATGCCACAGGGCTACCGCTACAGACATTACTGTCATAGAAAGAATCAATCAAGAAGACTGCAGCCAAAATATCTGGGGGAAAAAATATTATAATGTTGTTTTCAGTTGGATACAAATAGTACCCTCTGTCCTCAATTTTGTGAAGTCTGTGGTCTCAATTGGCTTTTAGTAAGTTATACTTCATTTATCTCATTCTTAATGGACACCCACTTTGTGTGTCTAATTTTACTCTTGATTGTATATTATTAATATATAAGAGCCCCTCATATTGTCAAATTTCAAGGTCTTTTTCCATGATCATTCTTGTTATGTTTAATTAACAGAAAAGCAAACAGAGGCAGAGAGCCAAATTACAGAGCTAGTAAGTGGTAAAGCAAGAGCACTCCTCTGACATATTATGATGAAAAATGCAAAGGTTGCAACTATTAGAAAAGAAATACAGGGCAAATAGCTCAAATGTCCAAGTGTTGGATCCAAATAAAGGAAAAAAATAGAATATTTTCAGGTCAGAAAGGTATGTGTTTGAGTACTGAGCAGATGGAGAGGTGGAGAGGAGACCTGAAGAAGTTTAGAGATTTAGGGAGGACATCCTCTGACAGTCTGAAATGAAGCAAAGTCAGAGAAGGGAGAGAAGAATGGATAAAAAACTATGGTATATATACACAATGGAATACTACTCAGCAATCAAGAAAAATGAAATAAGGTCATTTGCAGCAAAATGGGTAGAATTAGAGAAAATTATTTTGAGTGAACGAACATGAGCTCAGAAAGAGAAACAACATATGTTCTCACTCATATGAGGGAGCTGATTCAAAATTACAAGAAGGAAAAATCCTATTCAAAGGTCGGATCATAATAAAAGGTGGGGGGAGGTAAGAATGATGTCAATATAAATGGACTAGAAATCGCATGTAATTGTTCTAACAAGAGAAAAACAAAGACCACTACAGGAAAAATTTCTATCTTAAATAGAACTGGAACCCAAGGACATATAGAAAAATACTACTAAGTAAAAGATAGAGAAGACTTAGATGGGAAACTTAGATGGGAAGGGGGGGGAGCATAGGGGAGGGTAAGGGGTAACCTATATGAATAATGTTTACCAAAATGCATATATGGAAATGTCACAATGAAAAGCATGTCAAAATGAATTACATTAAGATGTACATTAAAAATTTCTAATAAAAAAAGAGAATAAGAGAAATGGAAATGAAGAGAGAAATAAAGAAAATGAAGCTTTTGGTTTTACTGAACAATCTGTTAGGTTTCTACCTCCAAAGAATACACGCCTACTTGAAAGTTTGTTTTTGAGTAATATTGTATAAGGAACATATGTGAGGAATGTAGTGGAAATTTATTATTTGGCTCCCTTAATGTTAGCTCACAGTTAAAAAAATAAAAAAAGGAAGCACATAAGAAAGTTAAAATAAAACAGTAGTTATTCAAGTCTAAATAAAGATATATACATTTTTTCTAAACTTTAAAATGGACAAACAAAATTATTTCAGCCTAATGGAAATTTTAAGTTAAAGTGTATGGCTTTGGGAAGGCCTTCATTTATGTTAAGATAATAAAAATATATTTAAATAACAAAACAACTCTAAACACAATTGTACTGCTACAAAGCACCATGAAAACAATGGTAATTTTATGAGGTATTTTCATCTAGATTTTTAAATTATGTATTCACCTGTTCTAATTTTTCACCCAAACCAGTCAATATAAGATATCTATCTTAGCCAAAGGCTGGACCATGAATCAGAAAGCTATTTGTAATATTGCTGGTCATTCTTTCATTCTTTCACTCATTCATTACAAAATTTTCCATGATTGTGCTCCAAGTACTAAGCTTTTCACTAGGCAAGATGTGGTAAGCAAAATCAAACATAGTTGCTACAATTGGGGAATTTACAAAGTAATGGGAAGGTGGACATGATCAAATAATTGCATAAATTAACATATGGATACATTGTGAGATAAATACTATGAAGGAAAGTAACCAAGAAGACATTTTGAGGATATATCTATTTATGTGAAGTGAAAGTGATGGAAAGTGTTCTGTAGAGGAAATCAGTCACATTAATATTACTGTGTCTTAGCCTAGAAAACCAGAAAGTAATTTAAAGGTAGAAAATAAATTGAAAAGGAGAAAAGAAAAAAGGAAGAGTAGCAACAGATGACAACTTGGGCAGAACAGAAGATAAACAGTAGTGTCTTGAACTAGCTGAGAGTGTGAAGATTTAGAGGAATGAAGGAATTCAGGAAATATATAGAAGATAAAATGGGAAAGATTTAATGGTCAATTGTTATAGAAGGAGTGGTAAAAGGGAGGGTGAGATTATAAATGATCTTCAGCTCTTTGTGATTCTGGATAGATGGTTCCATCTAAAGATGGAAGATAACACAAAGGATGAAATGTGTGGGGAGGAAAAATGGTAGAGGTAAGGGAGTTTACCTTATTTTGTGGATGTTATAATAGGCAATTCCAGAGATGTATTGATTATTGGGAATTTCTTTCTATGTATGTATGTATGTATGTATGTACGTATGCATGTATGTATGTATTTTATTTATCGGGAGTGTCTCACTGTACAGATCTAGCTACCCTAGGACTCATTATGTAGCACAGTCTGGCCTTGAACTTGTGATCTTCTTGTCTCAGACTCCTAATCCTGGAATTACAAGCAGGCATTGCCATGTCCAGCTCAAGATCTCTTCTTAGTAGAGCATTATTCTAAGACTCAAGGCTCTACACTAAGCTACAGTTACTTCTAATGATAAATGGCCATATAGGCATAAATCACTTAGTAGTGAGCAGTATTTCATCATCTTCACAGATAATTCTATAACAGAACCAAGGGAAGTATAACAGCATAGATTACATTTGTTCTTAAATTAGCTGCTTTCTTCTGGCTCAGATAATTGTTAATTTGGAGCAGAACGGAAGCAGAATATGTAAGCATGTACAAAAGTACAAAGTTGCCCTTTAATAAAACTTTGCTAAATGTGTTTTTCTCTACAATTTTCCTATGTAGTCTGCCTGGACAATGTAGTCAGTTTACTATCATCAGTTTATTGATCTCATCTTGCAAAATGACTTAAATCAGGGTAAGAAATTTCCATTTGAAAACAAATAAAAATGTAGGTAGTTTTTGTACTTGGCTGTAAAGCTATTTATTTCTAAAGAGAACTACTATAAGAAAAATATCCTTGCATATCTCACATTGTATTCTTACATAATTCTCAATTTTTTTTCTTTTTTTGATAATTATAGGTATATAAAGTAGATGGGAATTATTTATTTATATTCAATATTCAATAGGCTTCAGCCCCTACTGGAAGATAATATATTCATTAATATTCTAAATATAATCCTAACTGTTTTAGCCTTATAACATTACAAATTTATTTTCATTCTTTAAATATGGGTTCAAAGAACACATGTTGAGTGATGTGAAATTTTTAATTCTGTTATCTTATTCCGCACCTAAACACAATAGCTCATGGAATTTTAAGCATTAAAGTTCACTTCAGGTGAGAAAATTAAGGATCAGAGATGTGAATCAAGCCTTGTATAGTCATTCAGGAAGTTCCTGGCCAGGTCAAAGTTTAATATTTTACCATCTGGACCAAGATCAATGTTACTCTCACTTCATTATACTCTGCTTCTCCATTGACATGGGATCCTGAAGTCATTTAATTTAACACTTACTAGGTGCCATATAAACTACTTGATACTATTGCCAGTGTGTGTTAATCTCTTATCCCATTTTTACAGATGAGAGACATGAGAGCTAAGGAAAAAATTGTTTACCCCAGCCAAGGGTTGAACACTATGCACTCTGACTTCTGCAACAATGCAATTAACCAGTACACTATGCTATCTTTTAGAAAGGCTCTCAAGAAAACTAAACCTGAAAATGCTGCAACTTTCTAATGATTTAATTTATTAATTTTGTGTAAAAATATAAAATGAATGTTTTATTCTATTAATGTGAATAATTTACTTTAAATATTTTCTGGGAAATTTCTTCCTGCCAAATTGTAAGAAATTCTCATGAAACTTTAGTCAATATTACCCCATAAATTTGATTTAATATATCTACCTCTTCACAGAATAACATTCTTTATCTTCTTTGGAGGAATTCTCATTAATATGGGTATTGACTCAAGTATAAAGTCAGCATAGAATTCTCTAATAGCCTTCAGAAGTAGAATAATTTTATTTTATAAAGTTACAGTCTAGTTAGTTTCCTTCTTTTTCAAAAATTTGAAGTGGTGAAATAGTAAAGCCAGTCCAAAACTTCCTTCACTTTCTCAAGTTTAAAATAAACTTACTTGAGTGAAAATCTACCTTGCTTTTTAAAAGGGTTTTATTTAGACATCATTTTTATGGCTGATGATGCAAGTAGGAAATCATATTGATGAACTGAATTAAACACAGTTAATGTTTTATGGAATTTTCTACTATGCACCTCTTACAGACATTAAAACTCTACTAGAGCTATGGAGTGATGTGTTAAAGCAAGAGCAAAAAACATTGTTAAACTAAGTGGTAGGTATTTTTATACACACTTTTATTTATCTTTTATTACAATTATGAGATGTGCATATACTTTATTTTAGGATAGGATCGATTCCCAGCACCGCAACCATGGGAGGAGGATTTGGCAATCCACTCCCAAGGCAATCCCGAAACAATCAGCCATTTAAAACCCTATGAGGGTTGTTATGAGTCAGACATGACTGGACAGCACCTAAAAACAACAACAACAATACTTTATTTTACAAATAAGAAAACTAAGGTATAAAGAGAGAAAATGCTGCCCAACAATGCATAGTCAACTATAGGCAATTTTAGGAACCAGATCAGGAATACTAGCCAAAATTATTCTCAACACTTTTTGTCAAATAGCCTGCAAGAATTTAGATAGCTTCTAAAATTTTCAAGAAAAGGAAAAAGTGAAAAGTTTTTTTAAGGTGTGAGAAGCATTTTATGGTCAGGTGTGTAGAAAGGAAAGAGGATATACAGAACAATATGGAGGGACACTGGGAAGGAGGAAGGAAGGGAAAGGGAAAGAGAGAGAGAATGAGAGGGCGAGGGGAGGGGAGGCAGGAGGGAAATGGGGAAGGAGAGAAAGAAAGAGACAGAGAGAGAGAGAAAGGCGCCACACGGTATATGCAGGGAGGAGAACAGAGGAGAAAAAGAGTATTTTAAGGACTGTTTCAAGAACTGCAGAGAGAGAGGGTATCTAATGAAGATGTAAAAAAAAAATGCTTTCAGAATTGCCTTTTCTGTATCTTTTAACATATGGGGCAAGTGTTTAATTTTTCTGATAAGACTTTGTTACTTATTTTAATGTACTTACATAAAATATGGATCTCAGGGTTCTTAAATTTAGTATTACACAGAAATGATCTGTGCTGATAATAAAGGTGGAAGTTACATTCATAGCAATTCCATCATATTGTCTTCTGTTGTTTTCCCTCTTTCTGCTTCCTATGAGTTATGGATAGAGAACAATATAAATGGCTACCTTAGATTTAGAAACATATATAAATGCTTTTTTACTGTTGTTGTTGTTAGGTGCCGTCGAGTCGGTATCCGACTCATAGTGACCCTCAAAGGGTTTTCAATGGCTAACTGTTTCGGGATTGCCTTGGGAGTGGATTGCCAGGCCCTTCTCCCATTTTTGCGGTGCTGGGAATTGAACTCAGGACCTGAGACTGCAGTGCAGTGCTCTACCAACTGAGCTAAATCCCAGCCCTTTTTACTGTAGGTATCAGAAAAAAATATAACATGTATGTAATATTTTGGCTGAATTGAAGAACACCGAGTTTTACAAAATTTTGAGTCATTTAATTTAGGCAATAGGACTTGACTCCATGGCATCTTACAACAACAGCAAACTGAAAGTATAGCTACTTCTGTATACCTGGTTGGATCCATATTCAGAAACTATGATTCTCTCATTCCCTAGCATCTTTTTCACACATCTATATCTATCCTACTATTACTTTTCCTTAACTTTCAGATGCTCTTTATTCATATGACATTTGATGGTCCAAAATCCCCTGGTTTTGTTCATCTATGCACTTAAAAAGTAATATCTACCATATGCATCTTGTACATGAAGAACTACCCTTTCTACCTCCCTACTCTCATGCTAAAATATGACCTGCTTATATTCTATAGTTACCTACAAAGTAACTGTAATTACAAGAGATCTTTGAGTCTCTTCTCTCTTCTAATGTAAGACCCTGCTCTACCCCATGGACATTGTCAAACAGCTTCAGCTGAGGAAGGTATGTCCTATTTTTAAGCAGAATATATAAAATAGCTATTAGGAACTTACTCCTTTTCAAACTAAATTGCCTCCCTAGACAATTTTGATAGTAGCTTAGAAGTTTGAAGAGAGATGTGGAGTTAAGAAGAGAAATGCAGAAGATTTTAAAAATATCCATCTAAAATTATTAATTATAAAGGAATTAGAAATATTTGGGACATGAATTCCCTACAAGCACCCAGCCTGCTATTGCCTAATTCTATTCATTTTGCTAGGGAGCAAAATATATGATCCTCTGATCTTCCTTAGAAGGTACTTCAGGGTACTAGCAAGAGTCAGTTCTTATAGAACCATATATTTGGAAAATATCAATAAATGAGATTGTTGTTGTTGTTAGGTGCCGTCAAGTCAGTATCTGACTCATAGCGACCCTCATAGGGTTTTCAATGGCTGTTTCGGGATTGCCTTAGGAGTGGATTGCCAGGTCCTTCTACCATTTTTGTGGTGCTGGGAATTGAACTCCGGACCTCAGAGACTGCAGTGCAGCGCTCTACCAACTGAGCTAAATCCCAGCCCGCATAATAAATGAGATAGTTATCTGGAATGTAAAAATTATGACAATTGACTCAAAAATTTCAATATTTATATCAATCACTGAAAAATACCTAAAATATGTATCAAGCCAAAATTTTAGAATAGATACTTAGGTATATGATATGTTCTAGTACAGTAATAAAGGTTAAACTATCCCAGAATTATTCTTAAAGTTAAAACTGGCTAACTATGTAAACTTTTAATGCTATAAAAAGAAGTTATATTTTAATATAACTTATAAAAGGAAAAATCCTAAAAATATCTTTGAGAATCACATGTAGTAGGATGAAATGTCATAAAGAATTTGAATTTATTCTAGGAAAGCAAAGATAACTAAATTTTATGAAAATACTTTTATTAATGCCATGGTACAAAGAAATTTAGAGAATTTTTTAAAAAGTTATAAACAACTCAATTTATTTGATACATTTCCCATATTCTCAGAAGCACCTATAAACTAGTGTTTCTTAAAACATGCTTGCCATAACATGAATAAGAATTACTCATTTGCCTCAACAGAGTATACCAGATTTAATGGTGAAATCTATAGAAGTACTGTCCAAAAATACTTCTATCAATGATAGCAGTGTCTTCTGCCCTGCCCAAGATAGTAGCACCAGCCAAATATGGTTACAGATCAGTTAAAATGTGACTGATACTGGAAAACTGAACCATTAATTTTAATTCATTTTAAGTAGATTGAATACCACATGTAGGTAGTGGCTACTCTGTTAGAAAGTACAGTCCCTGATGCAAATATCTTAAATTCATGAATAACGGATATCTACTATTATTCTGATTTTTCACCATTTCATTATGAATTATAGACACAATTAAACAAGAAAATATGAATTTTTAAACATAACAAGGACAAGAGTTTAACAGAGTTATTTTTGTAAATGAATAAGCAAATCAACAAGATGGAATAACAAATTTAGAAATAATTTTTCATTGATGAAGAAACACTAGTTCAATAAATGATACTAGTACAACTAGCTGTTTCTACAGAGGATATGAAAGGTGTATCTACATCACACTTTATAATGAAAATATCCATAAGTTAGAGGAGCAAAGATTTAACTTAAAAATTAGAACTGATAAAAAAACTACCAATTCAAAACATATTTATAGGGTACCAACCAAGTACCAGAAACTATGCTATATTCTAAGGATACAGCAGCAGCTGAATAAAACTCACTTCTCCCCAGTGACACTAATGTTTATCTCAAAATCAGAAATATTATTGTTAGAATAGCCATATATTGGGCTGGGGTTTAGCTCAGTTGGTAGAGCGCCGCTCTGCAGTCTCTGAGGTCCTGAGTTCGATTCCCAGCACTGCAAAAATGGGAGAAGGACGTGGCAACCCACTCCCAAGGCAATCCCGAAACAGCCATTGAAAACCTTATGAGGATCGTTATGAGTTGGACACAACTTGATGGCACCTAACAACAACAACAACCATATATCTTATTTTATACATGCAAAGTTTCAAAGAAGTGATCTAAACAAAAATTCACTTCCATTTAATATAAACAAAATCTATATAGGATGAAAACTACTTGAAAAATGAGACAGTTTTTTGTTCATAATTGTATGTCCTTGCTTAGAACAGGATATGATACACTGTGGATATTCAATAAACCTTTGAAATCAGGTGAACATGTCTGTAATCCCAGCACCTATGGAGACTGAGGCAGGAAGATCGCAGGTTCAAGGTCCAAGGCAACCTGGACAATTTAGCAAGACCTTGACTCAAAATTTAAAAAAAATATGATAAAGGGGATTGAAGGTATATTATAATGGTAAAGTACACACCTAGCATGGACAAGGCCCTGAGTCCAACCCCCAGGACTATAAAAAATGTAATAATAATTTAATTAAAAGAAAAAGAAAAAGAAAAAAATAAGGAAGGAAGGAAGGAGGGAGGGAAAGAAGGAAGGAAAGAAAGAAGGAAGAAAGGGAGGAAGGAAGGAAGGAAGGAAGGAAGGAAGGAAGGAAGGAACGAAGGAACGAAAGAAGGAACGAAGGAAATACATGTGTTTTCTATCAAATCCTACAATGTGGGACTATGACATTGATATTAAATTTTCCAATTAAGTTGACAAGACTGATAGTAGTGTAAGAATAGCTTTAATGAGATTTCTTTACCTCTGAGACATATAATGCAAAAGTATATCAATTTGGCCTATATAAGATTGTTCCAAACATTTAATAAGGTATATTGGAGAGGATGAAGAATTTTTTTAACATAGCCAAAGCAAATATATTTTAGGACTCCTACTGTGATTAATTGGGCTGGGATTTGGCTCAGCTGGTAGAGCTCTGCGCTGCAGTCTCTGAGGCCCCGAGTTCAATTCCCAGCACTGCAAAAATGGGAGAAGGACCTGGCAATCCACTCCCAAGGCAATCCCGAAATAGTCAGCCATTGAAAACCCTATGAGGGTCGCTATGAGTCGGATACCGACTCGACGGCACCTAACAACAATAACAACAACAACTGTGATTAATTACCAATTTCATATTATTCTAGCTAAAGTAACTTGTAAATCGATAGGAAATATAATGTATTTATTACTGTTTATTTATTTTTAAACAAAAATTATACATATATGTCCTGACTGAAAACTAATAAAAATGATAAAGGATATTGAAAGTGTGGCTCACATATGCACTATACACACACACACACACACTTGGTAAATTCAGGCTGTATAGCATTGAATTGAGGTACTGAAATAGCAAGAGAAATTATCACAAGTAGTATGAATATTTTCGCCTATGTAATATCATTATTTTAGAATTGAAAGAGTTTTATTTTCACTTAAATTTCTAAATCCTTAATAGTAGGGGACAGTAGAGAGTAAAGTTGACAAGTCATTGAAGGGATTGCTCTGATGAATCCACGGAGACAAAAAGATCTGGAGACAATGCGAATCAGGCTGAAGGTAGAATCTGTATCTCTGAGGCACATGCTTTGGAGTCAGCTTTAGCTGGATTGTGGTTGTTTCTGTTCCAAGTACTGACTTTGTGAATCTTAGATTCCTCATGTGTAATCAGTATTGATAATAATACTTTGCTAGACCAGTGTAGCTGTTTGATATAATAGTAATATAAAGCACTCTCACTGAGCCTAATGAATAGTGAGCACTCTATAAGTGCAAATTCCAACATGGAGACCACTTATTTCTGCCCACTCTGTACTTTTTGCAAAATGGTTATTCCCATGCTCAGATCATATTTTATATTGCTGTACCAGGAGAATTTCACATATACTATAAATTTCACCTGTAGCACATTGGAAACAACAGTTTTTATTACCTTTGTCTTTGTTAGGTGCCTTCCAGTTAGGTCCAACTCATAGCAACCCTATGAATAACAGCATAAAACACTCCCCAACATGATTTTATTTATGTTTAAGCCTATTGTTGCAGGAACTGTGTCAATCCATGTAGTTTAGGAATTTGCTTTTTGTTGTTGTTGTTGTTGTTGTTGATCTGCTATCCTCCCAAACATGATGTCCTTCTCTAGGGATTGGTCCCTCCTTGCTGCATGTCCAAAATATATAAGATGCAATCTAGCCATTCTTGCTTCCAAGGAGCACTCTGGTTGCACTTCTATGACACATATGTTGGTTCTTTTTGAAGTTCATGGTATATTTAATGTTTATCTCCAGCACCACAATTAAAAAGCATCAATTCTTCTCTTGTCTCCCTTATTTATTGTCCAGCTTTCACAACCATATGATATGAGTGAAAATACCAAGGCATGAGTCTAGTGCAACTTCGTCTACAATGTGATATCTTTAATTTTCACCAGTTTTACCCAATGTAATGTGTCATTTTGATTTCTTGACTGATGCTTCCATTGGTATGATTGTAGAATGAAGTAAAGCAAAATCTTGGACAATCTCAATCTTTTCTGCAATTATCATGAAGTTACTCACTGACCCTGTTGTAAGGATTTCTCTTTTGTTGATATTGAGACGCAATCCATACTGAAGTTGGTGTTCTTTGATATTCATCAGTAAATGTTTCAAATCTTCATTATTTTCAGCAAGTAGAGTTGTGTTGTCTGCATAATGGAGATTGTTAATGAGTCCTTCTCAAATCATGGTGCCACATTCTTCTTCATAAAGTCTAGCTTCTCAGATTATTTGCTCAGTGTAGAGATTGAAGAGGTACAGTGAAAGGATACACCCCCTGATGCATACCTTTCTCAACATTAAACCAAGCAGTGTTTCCTTGCTCTGTTTGAACAATGACTGCTTCCTGGTCCATGTACAGACTCCTCATCAGTACAATTATGTGCTATGGTATTCTCATTCTTCACAGTGTTATCTATAATTTTTATGACCCATACAGTCAGATGCCTGTGCATAATTGATAAAATTTAGACATCTTTCTGATATTCTCTGCTTTCACCTAATATCCATCTCACATTAGCAATGGTGTCCCTGGATCTATGTCCTGTCTATATACTGCTGCACTCATTTTTGAATGATTGTTAGTAAAATTTTGCTTGCATGTGATATGAATGATATTCTATAGTTTCCACATTTGGTTGGATTCCCTTACTTGGTAATAGGCACAAATATGGATCTCTTCTAGTCAGTTGTCCAGGTAGGTGCTTTAAAATCTATTGGCATAAATAAGTGAACACCTCCAGTGCTGCTTCTGTTTGTTGAAATATCTCAATTGGTATTCCACCAATTCCTGGAGCCTTGTGTTTTGCCAGTTCCACCAATGCAGCTTCAACTTTATCCATCAACACCATTGTTTCCTGATCATATGCAACCTCTTGAAATGGTTGTTCGTCCAATTCTTTTGGAAATAATGACTCTGTGTATTCTTTCCATCTTCTTTTGATGTTTCTTGCGTTGTTTAATATTTTCTCTGTAGAAACCTTCACTGTTACTACTTGAGGCTCGAATTTTTTCTTCAATTCCTTAATCTTGGGAAAAACAGAGTGTGTTCTTCCCTTTTGGTTTTCTATCTTCAGCTCTTCGCACATGTGATTATAATATTTGAATTTGTCTTCTCAAGCTGCCCTTTGAAGTCTTCTGTTTAATTCCTTAACTTCATCAAGTCTTCCTTTTACTGTAGCTGCTTGACATTCAAGGACAAGTTTCAGAATCTCTTTTGACATATAATTTGGTCTTTCTGTTTTTCCTGTCCTCTTAATAATCTTAATTTCTTCATGAATGATGTCTTCGATGTCATGCCACAACTCTTCTAGTTTTCCATCATTAGTGTTTAATGCATGAATCCTATTCTTGGGATGGTCTCTGAACCCACGTGGGATATACTCAGGGTTATACTTTGGCTGCTGTTAACTTGCTCCAATTTTCTTCAGTTTCAATTTGAACTTGCCTATGAGCAGTTGATGGTCTGATCCACATCAGTACCTGGTTTTGTTCTGACATTTGATATTGAGCTTTTCCATCATCTCTTTCTACAAGTATAGTCATTTTGGTTCCTATATGTTCTGTCTGGTGAAGTCCATGTGTATAGTCATAATTTATTTTGGTGACAAAATGTATTTGCAATGAAAAGATCATTGGTCTCACAAAATTCTATCAAGTGATCTCGAGCATTGTTTCTGCCACCAAAGCCATATTTTCCAACTACTATGCCTTCTTCTTTGTTTCCAACTTTTGTTTTCCAGTCACCATTTATTATCAGTAAATTCTTATTGCATGTTCAATCGATTTCAGATTGTAGGAGCTGGAAAAAATCTTCCCTATCTTCATTTGTGGTTTCAGTGATGGGTGTGTAAATTTGAATAATAGTCATATTAACTGGTCCTCCTTGTAGGGGTATCAATATTATTCTACCATTGACCTTAGGACAGATCTTGAGTTTTTTTATGATGAATACAATCCTTTTTCTCTTTAATTTTTCATTCCCAGCCTAGTAGACCATATGAGTATAGATTCAAAATGGTTCATGCCAGTCCTTTTCAGGTTACTGGTGCCTATAATGTCAATATTTTTGCACTCCATTTCCCTTTGGACAATTTCTAATTTTCCTAGATCCATAGTAGATGCCTTCCACATTCCAATTATTAATGTTTACAGTTGTTTCTCCTCATTTTGAGCCATGCCCCATCAGCAAATGGAGGTCCCTGGGACTTTATTCCATTTCTATCATTGAGATAGAGTCTACTTTGAGACTTTTTGAGTCTCTTCCCCAGTCATCTTTCGAGTTCCTTATAACCTGGGTGGGCTCATTTTCTGGCACTATATCTGTCAGTGTTTCTATTGACAGAATTTTCAATACCTAATTGTTTCAGGAGTGGGCTGCCATTTCCTACTCCATGGTCTGTCTTAGTCTGGACGCTCAGCTGAAACCTGACCACCATGGGTGACTCTGCTGGTATCTATAATACTGGTACCATAGGTTTCAGCACCACAGCAATACACAAGCCCCTCCACAGTACAACAAGCTGAAAGACATAGAAACATTATATTTGTTATCATGTTAGGCTTTACAGCGCCATAGCATCTTTTCTTGTGGAAATTTCTTCTTGTCCTTGAAATTACAGCCAATAAAAATGTGACTTTTTCTTACTCCTCAAAGATCTGTTGTGGATAAACTATAAACAAGAGGTTATACCCACTCCAATAGAACTTTTTCATTCTAGGCAGAAGCCTTTCCATGTAAATAAGGTCCTCTGACTTTCCACAAAATAAATTAACTACATCAATTCATAAATATTATTTCTCAACAAAGTTATGTCTATACTGAATGCTCTTAAAGAACTTCCATATTGATCTTGATTGAGTCTTATGCTATTACCATCACAATCCTTGATTGAGCACAGAAAAAAGAAAGGTGAGAGAGCAAAACAAAAGAAAAGTAGGACCAGGAAAACATTTCAATCCAATTTTTTTTATTGCTCATGTGCCCAAAATGATAAGAAAAATATGAAATGGCAAGTATTAAATTTTAAACATATTTTAATAAGAGAACATGTTGTAACTTTTCATTGAGATATTTCAAAACTAAACTTAAATATTAAGATTGATACTGGGTGATCTCTTACAAGTTCTTTAACTTCCCTCTCTAAGGATGGCAGGAAAGGAAATGTAGGATATATTATCTATTTGATTTTGAAATGTTCTGTTTCATTTCAGTCTAGATTCAGTTTTAAGATTGACAATATGACATAACTTCGTAATGTGTTTCTTCCAAAGTGGTGTTCTGAAACATCACTGTGGTATTGATTCATTCTACATGGTTGGTAGTGTGATTGTATAATTAGAAGAACTGTGAATAAAGCTTTCACACTTCTGCCCTGGTTGAACAAGTAAACAGCTCCATGGGATGAATCTTTATAACATTAAATGAATTAAAAAATAAGTGTTATGTTTGTGATTCATGCAGCCCAGAAATAATCTGTATTACATTTATTATTTATTTATTTTGTTTTTGAAGTATTTGGGAATGGAACGCAGAGCATCTTGCATACTGTTAGCAAGTTCTCTATTACTGAACTGTATCCTCAACCCCTTTGTAAAATTTTTTATCTTAAGACAGGGTCTCACAAAGTTATGTAGGCTGCCTCTTGTTTGGCAAGAGGTGGTGTGATTCTCCTACTTCTTCCAGAGTTGCTACCATTATAGGCACATGCCACTTCCCCCAGCTACATTTAACATTTAGTTATGCAGGATGATACTTGATTGAGCAATGCTTCCTGAAATAAGGCCAGCTTAGATATTTCTTTATTTACTATGTTGTTAGGCACCATCAAGTCAGGTTCAAGTCATAGTGACACCATGTACAACAGAAAGAAACACTCCCTGACACTGTGCCATGCATACAGCATTTTATATGTTTAAGGCCATTGTTGCAGCCACTGTGCCAGTCCATCTAGTTGAGGGACTTCCTTTCTTTCATTGACCTATTGTAGGGAGGAAGTATAGAAAGGAAGGAAGGGAGCATGACTCTGAATCAGGTTGGATCAAGGCTTATCTAACCCACCTCAAGTCCTGAGGCATACCTGGGACTCTTTTGTGACTCACTGTGACACACCTGGCTTGAGTCCACGAGGTTGAGGCAAGATGGCCCCTGTCCAGTGCAGCGAGGGCATGTCCTTCCTTGAATTACTTGCCAAGTCATTGTCACCTGATATCATCTGATTAGTTGGTCTAATCACCTGATGTCACCTAATTGGTTAATGCAAAACATCATCAAAATGTCACAAATTCCGATTGGTTGACCCAGAAGGCATATAAGCACAGTGCACAGGAATAAAGCTGAGCTGGAGCAGTTACAGAAAAAGCAGAGCAGTTACATCATCCAGTTTCCGGAGTGGTGTGTGTCTGTCAACTCAAGACAAGTGGGTTTTTTATGTGGGGTTTTGATTCATGGCTGGTAGAGCCCCAAAACCTGCCACTCCCCCAAATATGATATCCTTCTCCAGGATGGCCCATCCTGAAAACATGTCCAAAATATATCAGACACAGTCTAGCCATCATTGCTTCCAAGGAACACTCAGATTGCACGTCTTCCAGGATAGATCTACCAGTTCTTTTGGCAGTGGTTGGCGTATTCAATATTTATCTCTAGTACCATAATTCAAAAGCATCAATTCAGGTAACGATAAAGGTTTAAGACAGCAGTTCTCAAAATTTAGTGTGCATATGAATCCCTGAGATACCTTATAAATTTCTTGTTCCCAAGACCTACCCTCTGAAGTTTGCTTTGAGTAGCAAAATTTTGGCCTATGTATCTGCATTGAAATAAGTCTCCAGGTTATATTATTTCAGGTGATCTTAAGACCACATTTTGGGAAATATTAGAGAAGATGGCCTTCTAGGAATCAACTCAAATGACAGATGTGCAACTATAGGTCACTTATTTTGGTGTAAATATTTGACTTTAATTCATCAGGGACAACTTGTAAATCTTCCTAGGAGATATTAACAAAGAGATATAGTAAGCCTCAGGAGTACATATGTTTTGTGGTTGGTAGGTGCTGTCAAGTCCAATCTGACTCACAGTGACCCAATGCACATCAGAAGGAAACACTCCCCAGTTCTGTGCCAGACACAGTCATGCTTATGTTTAAGCTCGTTGTTGCAGACATTGTGTCAATCAATCTCATTAGTGTCCTTTTTTTTATTAATCTACTACTCTTTCAAACATGATGTCCTTCCCAAGAGATTAGTTCCTCCTGACAACATGTCCAATATAGGTGATATGCAGTCTAGCCATCCTTGCTTTCAAGAAGCACTTAGGTTGTAGTTCTTCTACAACAGATCTGCTGGTTATTTTGACAGTCCATGGTATATTCAATATTCATCTCCAGAATCATAATTCAAAAGCATCAATTCTTCTCCTATCTCCCTTATTCAACCTCCAGCTTTCACAAGCATATGATGTGACTGAAAATACCATAGCATGAGTCAGGCACACCTTTGTCTTCAATGTGACATCTTTACTTTTCAGCACTTTAAAGAAGTCTTTTGCAACAACTTTTCCCAATGCACTGTGTCTTTTGCTTCCTTGATTGTTGCTTCCATGGTGTTGATTGTTGAACCATGTGAAGCAAAACCTTGGATAACCTCAGTCTTTTCTCCATTCATCATGAAGTTGCTTACAGACACAGTTATAAGAATTTTTGTTTTCTTAATGTTGAGATGCAATCCATACTGAAGGTTATGTTCTTTGAACTTCATCAGTAAATGCTTCAAATCCTCTTCACTTTCTGCAAGAATAGGTGTACCATCCACATAAGGCAGATTGTTAGTCTTCCTCCAATCCTGATTCCATGCCCTTCTTCATAAAATCCAGTTTCTCAGATAATTGCTCAGCATAGATATTGAAGAGGTATTGTGAAACCATAGAGCCCTGACACATAGCTTTCTTAACTTTAAAACCAGGCAGTGTTTCTTTGTTCTGTTCAAATGACTGCCTCATGGTCCACATACAGATTCCTCATGAGTGAAGTGCTCTGGCATTTCCATTCTTCACAATGTTATCCACATTTTCTTGTGACCAACACAGTCAAATACCTTTGGATAGTCAGTAATACACACACACACACACACACACACACACACACACACACACACACCATTGAGAACATAAAATTTTCTATCACAGCACTCAGAAAACTTGAGACCTCCATGAGAAATCTAGAATAAAAATCAATGAAAATCAGAATAGAGTGGTCTGGAGAACTTTGTGCCAGTTTCAGCTCAAACATGTAAAGTGTTTCAAATTTATCACTCTAGTCTTTGCAACATGAAAAGGCTGGATATACAGAAAAATCAGTGACTTTTTTGGGCCCATTCGAGGCTTCAGGGTAAACCAACACCCTGAAATCTGGAGAGCAGAAGCATATCCAAAAGCATCTGTGATACATTTACTTGGAGCAGAATATTGGATCAGTAAACAGATAAGAAAACATTACTAGTAACATTGATGGATCACTGGAGGCTCAGGCCAGCCCTCCATGAAAACAAGAAACCACCGAGTGTATAGTCTTAGAGAGATCTTTCATTCCACAGTGGGCTTTACCTCCAGGAACTGCATGAGGTTGTCATATTGAAAATCTGAGAAAGATCCCTATCTGGTTTTGGTAGGGAGAGGGGAAAAGTAATAATTATGAAATATAATTGTGAAATACACTGTCTTCTCCACAATAAAGACATATTTTCCAGACAGAAAATAATACTTTGTGAGATCAGGTGAAAAAGGGCATTTCTCTCATTCCAGCCTCCTGGGCACTTTCTGCCTCACCAGAGGCATAGCAAAATTATCAGAAAGGATCATGACATCAGAAAAATGGAACATGAATACTTCAGTAGGGGATGAGAGCTCTGGCTTGGGGAGATGAAAGCTACCCCACTAGTGAAAGTCACAGCCCTGATATATGTTTTTAAGATTATAGAACTTCCTCTCTCACCCATAGTTTACCACCATATTAATGGCACTCCAGTATATTAGTCCTCCATATGTCTGTAAACTTGTCATGCTGTGGGGACTTGGGTGTTGCTGTGATGCTGAAAGATATACCACTGGTATTTCAAATACCAGCAAAGCCACCTATGGAGGACAGGTTTCAACTGATCTTCCAGATTAAGACCGACCAGAGAGAAGGACCCCATAGCCAACTCCTGAAACAATTAGCCATTGAAAACTCCGTGAATAACAAAGAAGCACTATCAAATATAGTGCTGGAAAATGAGTCCCCAGGCTTGAAGGCATTTAAGAAACAACTAGGACAGAGTTGCCTCCTCAAAGTAGAGTCTACCTTAATGATGGGAATGGAGTAAAACCCTCGGATCTCCTTTTGCTGCTGTGGCACAACTCAAAATGAGAAGGAACACAGTGAAGGTAACAATGAACTCAAACATTAAAAGATCATGTGCATGGCACAGTGTTGAGTAGTGTTTTGTTCTGCTATACTTTGAGTTGCTATGATTCAGATCCAGCTCAATGGCACCTAACAACAACAAAGCATATTGTTGTTGTTGTTAGGTGCTGTCGAGTCGGTATCCAACTCATAGTGACCCTCATAGGGTTTTCAATAGCTGAGTGCTTTGGGATTGCCTTAGGAGTGGATTGCCAGGCCCTTCTCCCATTTTTGCAGTGCTGGGAATTGAACTCAGGGCCTCAGAGACTGCAGCGCAGCGCTCTACCCATTGAGCTAAATCCCAGCCCACAAAGTATATTAGTAATGAATAATAGATGAAAAGTTCTAGATATAAAACCTCTCTGAAGAGGAAGGATTTAAGGAAAGCCAAAGTTAAGGAGAAACAAAAACAAGAACTGAAGAGGATGTTAAAGCTTTTGGAACCTACAGTACAGCAAACATTAAATGCACCCCAACTTCTAACCAGGTTACCATAAACCATCTCTAAAGGTCTTGCCTCAGTTGGTGTATCAAATATAGTGTGCATCACATGGCCAAGCTTTAACCCCAAATTCCAAGGCACATCAAAATACAAGAAAAAATACAATTCAAAGAAATAGAGCAGTTTTCTTAACTACACTCAGATATGACACAGATACTAGAATTATCCAAATGGAACTTAAGATGACTTTAATGAAAATGCTAACAGTTCTATGGAAAGAAATGGGCAACATGACAAAATAGATGGCAGCATAAACATAGAAATGAGAACTTGAAGAAAGCATAAAAATGAAGTGCTAGAAATAAAAACCACAGCAATGAAAATGAAGAATGTCTTTACATTAGTAAGCTAGATATGGTCAAAGAAAGAACCAGTGAGTTGAAAGATCCATGGAAACCTATCAATCTGATATGTAAAGAGAAAAACAAAATGTAGAACAGAACATTCAGGAAATATAGAACAATTTCGAAAGTTATAACACATGCTATTAGAGTAAAAAAAGAGCAAAAGGAATCACGGAGAAAAAATTTGGTGTAATAATGGCCACAAACTTTCCAAAATTAGTGCAAAATCTCAAAATATAGATCTTAGAAACTCAGGAAATAATAGAGAGTATAAAAATAAAAACATAAGAAACCCCAAACCCCTCTATGCATATAATCTCAAATGGAAGAAAACTGAATACAAAGAGAAAGTCTTCAAAATAAAAAACTATGGAAGAAAAAGACCTTACCAGTAGGAACAAAGTTGAATCACAGTGGATTTCTGGTCAGAAACCATGCAAGAAGGAAAGTGCAGTGAAATATTTAAAGTGATGAAATAAGAAAGCTCACCAAATGAGAATCTCATATCAAAACCTCACAAATGAGAATCTTATATCAAGTAAAATTATCCTTCCAAGGTGAAAAAGAAATCAATTTCTCACACAATCAAAGGGAATTTATCACCAGCAGACTTGCTCTGCAACAGACATTAAAAGCAGTTCTCCAGGCAAAAGGAACATAATGTAGGTCAGAAACTTATACCCATATACAGAAAGGAAGAGCACCACAAAAGAAATATATACAGATAAAAGTAAATATTTCATTTTTATTCTTAATGTATCTATAATATAGCCATTTAATTAAACAACAGTGACAATACATTGGGTACTTATTATATAGTGTACTAATAGTATATGAATATGACTAAAGCACGACCCTAACAGTTGAAAAAGAAGAGCTGGTAATGGTATTCTAAGGTGCCTGTCTTATATGTAAAGCCTGCAGCATTATTAGAAAGTAGAACTAGATTAGTTGAAATGTATTCAGTAAATTCTAGGGCAACGTTTAAGAAAACTTTTCAAGAAGTATGTTTAATATGTTAAGAGAGGGGATTAAGGGAATTTTTGTAAAATGCTCTATTCAAACCATGGAAGACAGCCAAAGAAGGAGCAACATAAAGAAAGAAAAATGAAATTATGGTGGAAATTAACTCAATTCAATCAATAACCACTTAACATTTGAATGATCTAAATGCACTAATTAAAAGATTTTACAAGTGAACAAGAACACAAAACCTAGATGTACATTGACTACCAGAAACTCACATTAAATATAAAGACTCAGGTTAAATGTAAGGCCTGGTGCAGTGGCACATGGCCTGTAATCCCAGTAACTTCAGAGCCTGAGGCAGGAAGATCATGAGTTCTAGGCCAGAGATAGGCTGCATAACTTAGCAAGACCCTGTTGAAAAAAAATTTTTTTTAAATGGACTGGAGGTGCCAGCCAGTGGTACAGCACTTAGAAAGTATGTCTGAGGCCCAGGATTCAATCCCCAAATACCACAAAAAAGGAGAGGAAAGGAGAGGAGAGGACAGGAGAGGAGAAGGGGAAGGAAGGAAGGAAGGAAGGAAGGAGAAAGAAAGTAAAGAAAAAGAAAATGTTAACATTAATCAAAAGAAAATAGGAGTGACTATTTTAATTTCTCAGAGACTTTGGAACAAAGAAAATTATTGGGTATAAAGGCATTATACAATGATAAAGAGGTCAACCATCTAAGGAAGCATAAAAATCTTAACTGAATATGAACCTAATCACACAGCATCAAAATTTGCTAGGCAAAAATTGATACAACTCAACATTAGTGAAAACACTGCAGTAGAGACCTCTGAAAATTCTCTCCTTCATAGAAGTAAGAACAGAAAAAAAATAGCAAACTTTGTCAGAATAAACATTTCTAGAACTCTGAAAGGGGAGAAAAGAAAGAAAAAAAGGCAAATATTGTTAATAAAACTGAGTTTGTTACATTTTAACTTGACATAGTCTGAGTTTTTTCTCCAGCTAAGCAGTGGCTTCACAAAATAACAGCCCAGACACCCAGTGCAGCTTGGAAGTCACCTGAGGGAAAGAATTTATCTATAACTTTTTCAGACTTATTCCAAAAGAATCTTCATTATTTAGCCTGCCTTGTCCTTCCCTGAAAGAATTCAACTGCGAGAATGTTTCTATTTGACCTGAGAAAGAACATACCCAGTGCAAAAATCATTTTCTTCAGAGGTTTTGGTGGAAAACAATTCTAATAAACATCTCCATTGCTGCCTGAAGTGGTAAGTCATGTTTAAGGAAAACAATATACTAACTGAAAAGTTTTCCTTATAGGAAAATATGGGGAAAGATACGCCCATAGAGGTTTTGAAAATCTCCTACCTATTCCTAAGATTCTAGAAATTCACAGGCAAGCTGTGTGCATACTTAAGATTGTCCACATGCTCTAAAGAGACCTGAAAAGGACCTATGCTCTCATCTTCAGCTGACACTCAACCTATTAAAAAGAAGAAGTGAAGAATAAGACAGAAGTGTCAACAGCATGACTAATGATGAAAGCATGCCTTAATATGCAAAGTCCTTAGGAAAGACTGGGATTTTTATTGGATTTTAGACATTTAAGAAAATCTCTGTGCAATATTAACTGACCACTCGGGTAACCAAGCAGGGGCTTTAAACAGCATTAACAATAAGGAATACATACCCTACAGAATTAGGTCTGGAAAGTCACTAAATGGAACAACAAATATAATCAGGGAGAAATAGAGAATGGCTGCCATTGTTTACATGGTTTCTTATTATGGTGATAAAAATGTTCCAGAATTACAAGTTGTTGCCAAGTGCCACTGAGTCATGTCCAAACCCATAGTGACCCTATGTACAATGGAACAAAACACAACATGACACCCTGCTATGCATATTTTTTATACTTATGCCCATTGTTGCAGACACTGTGTCAATCCATCTGGTTGAGGGTCTTCCTTTTTTTCACTGACCTGCCACTCTCTCAAACATGATGTCCTTTACCAAGGATTGGTCCCTCCTGAAAACGTGTCTAAAATACATAAAATACAGTCTAACCATCCTAGCTTCCAACAGCACTTTAGTTGTACTTTTTCTAGGACAGATCTGTTGATTCTTTTGGCAGTCCATGGTATATTCAATATTCACCACCACCTAGGATTCAAAAGAATCAATTCTTGTCCTGTCTCCAGCTTTCATAAGCACATCATGTGATTGAAATACCATGGCATGAGTCAGGCATACCTTCATCTTCAGCGTGACATCTTTACTCTTCAACACCTTAAAGACGTCTTTTTACAACAGCTTTTCCCAGTGCAGTATGTCTTTTGATTTCTTTGCTGCTTCCATGGGTGGGGATTGTTGCACCAAGAAAAACTAAATCTCAGACAACCTCAATCTTTTCTCCACTTACCATTAAGTTGTTTAGCATACAGTTTGAAGAGGTATGGTGAAAAGATACAGCCCTGACTCATATCTTTCCTAACTTCAAACCAACCAGTGTTTCTTCATTCTGCTCAAACACCTCTCCTTGTCCATGTACAGATTCTTCATTAATATAATTAAGTTTTCTAGTATTCCCATTCTTTGCAATGTTATCCATAATTTGTTGTGATCCACACAGTCAAATGACTTTGCATCATCTATAAAACATAGATAAACATCTTTCTGGTATTCTCTGCTTTGGGCCAAAATCTATCTGATGTCATCAATGATCTCCCTGGTTCCACACCTTCTTCTAAATCTTGTTTGATTTTCAGACAATTCCCTATCAACATGCTGCTGCAGTTGCTGTTGAATGATTTTTAGCAAAATTTTACTTGCATATGATACTAGTGGTATCATTTGATAATTTCTGAATTTGATTGCATCCCCTTTCTTGGGAATAGGCACAGATATGGATCTATTATAGTCAGTTTGCCAGACAGCTGTTTTCCAAATCTCTTGGCATAGACAAGTGAGAATCTCCAGAGATGCATTTGTTTGTTAAAACATCTCAATTGATATTCCACCAATTTCTGGAAACTTGTGTTTCACCAATGCCTTTAAAGCAGCTTCCATTTCTTCTTTCAGTACCATTAGTTGCTGATCATATGCTAACTCTTTAAATGGTTGATCATCCACCAATACTTTTTGTGTATTCTTTCCATCTTCCTTTGATGTTTCCTGCATCATTTAACATTTTCCCTGTAGAATCCTTCGCTATTGCCACTTGAGGCTTAAATTTTTCTACAATTCTTTAAGCTGGAGAAAGACAAATCATATTCTTCCCTTTAGTTTTCTATCTCAAGCTCTTTGCACATGTCATTATATTTCATTTTGTCTTCTTGAGCTGCCCTTTGAAATCTTCTGTTTTGTTATTTAACTTTGTCTTGACATGTAGCCTTGGTCTTTTCTTTTTCCCTGTCTTTTTAAGAACACTTTGCTTTCCTTATGAATGATGCCTTTGATGTCATGCCACAATCCGTCTAGTCTTCAATCATGAGTGTCTAATGCAACAAATCTGTTCTTTAGATGGTCTCTGAATTCAGGCAGGTGGGATGTACCCAAGGTCATACTTTGGCTCATGAACACTAGCTCTAATTTTCTTCAGTTTCAGATTGAACCTGAAAATGAGCAATTGATGTTCTGATCCACAGTCAGCACCAAGTCCTGGTATGACATCTGATATTTTTTCCATTGTCTTTTCCCAAAAATGTAGTTAATTTTGTTCCTATATGTTCCATCTGGTGAATTTCATGTATATTGTTGTTGTTAGGTGCCATGGAGTCGGTATCCGACTCATAGCGACCCTCTGTACAACAGGGGAAACACTATTGTCAGTGCTTCTCTGCTGTTTATAGGGTTTTCAATGGCAGATTGATTTTTGGGAGGGTGTTGTCAGGTCCTTCTCCCAAGCCTACAGCTTCTGGTTTTCCCAGGCGGTCTCCCATCCAGGTACTAACCAGGCCTGACCGTGCTTAGCTTCCCAGATCTGACGGGATTGGATTCCACAGGGCTATGGCTGCAGGCTTCGTGTATATAGTTGCCATTTATGTTGGTGAAAAAAGGTATTTGCAGTAAAAAAGACATTGATCTGACAAAACTCTATCATGTGAACTCCAGCATAATTTCTGTCATCAAGGCCATACTTTCCAACTACTGAGCCTTCTTTTTGTCCAACTTTTGCATACTAATCACTAGTAATTATCAGTGCATCCTGATTGCATGTTTGATCAATTTCAGATTGCAAACTGGTAAAAATTTTCCCTAACTTCATTTGTGGCCTTAGTTGTAGGTGCATAACAGTTATATTAACTGGCCTTTCTTGTAGGTGTATGGATATTGTTCTATCACTGACAGCATTGTACTACAGGACAGATCTTGAGATGTCTTTCTTGATGATGAACACAACCTCGTTTCTCTTTAAGTTGTCATTCCCAACATGGTAGACCATGTAATTTTCTAATTCAATATGGCCAATTTATTTTAAAACTCCATTTTAATTTAAAACTCCATTTTAGCTCACTGATGCTTTAAATGTCAATGTTTATGTGCTCCATTTCCCTTTTGATGATTTCTAGTTTTCCTAGATTCATACTACATACATTCTACATTCCAATTATTAATGGGAGTTTACAATTGTTTCTTGCCATTTTGAGACATGTCATATTAGCAAATGGAGATTCCAGGTGCTCTGCTCCATCCCCATCATTAAAGTCAACCCTTTTTTGAGGAGGCAACACTTACCCAGTTATCTTTTAAGTGCTTTCTAATCTACAGAGCTCATTTTCCATCACTATATCTGACAGTGCTTCTCTGCTGTTCATAGGATTTTTAATGGCTAATGTCAGGAGTGGGCCTGGGATTTAGCTCAGTGGCTAGAGCGCTGCACTGCAGTCTCTGAGGCCCCGAGTTCAATTCCCAGCACTGCAAAAATGGGAGAAGGGCCTGGCAATCCACTCCCAAGGCAATCCCAAAGCACTCAGCCATTGAAAACCTTATGAGGGTCACTATGAGTTGGATACTGACTCAATGGCACCTAACAACAACAACAACAACAACAACAACAATTTCAGGAATGGCTGCCACACCTTTCTCCGTCAACTATCTTAGTCTGAAAATTCAAATAAAACCTGTCCACCATGGGTGGCCCTGATGTATCTGAAATACTGGTGACATGGTTTTCAAAATCACAGCAACATGCAAGCCCCCAAGGTAAGGCAAACTGACAGACAAGTGGGGGCTGGTCTAAAGGTGTACCACTCTGGTGTCCAATCTCATCAAATCTCAGAAGCTAAGCAGAATTGGGCCTGGTTAGAACTTGATGGGAGATGGCCTGGGAATACCAGGTGCTGTAGGCTTGGGAGAAGGACCCAGCAGTCCTCTCCCAAAATAATCAGCCATTGAGAACCCAATGAATAGCAGAAAAGCACTGGCAATAGTGCCAGGCATGAAACAGTATTGGGTAGTGTTTCATCTGTTGTATATAGGGTCACTATGAGTCAGACCCAACTCTCTTGTGCCTAACAACAACAACATAAAACTCCCTGAATTGTACATTTAAATGATAAATATCATGGTAGACAAATTATATCTCAATTGAAAGGTTTTGACAAACTAAGAAGAGAAATAGACAGATCTACTGTTATTCTTAGAGACTTTAACATTCCTCTGCATTTAATTGCTAGATACCCTAGGCAGATTATCAGTAATGCTATAGATGATCTGAAAATCAATTTGCTTGCATTAAAACTTATAAAATACCCCAGAAAACAACAGCAGAATCCATTTCTAAAATATTTACTGAGATATACCACATTAGGTCATAAAATATGACTTAATGCGTTTAAAACAATAAAATCTTTTCAAAGTATATTCTCAGACTACGGTAGAATTAAACTAGAAATCAATAACTAAAAGGTGCAAAATCTCCAAATATTTAAAAATTAAATAATGTGCTTCTTAATAACCCACATATCAAAAGAGAACTCTCAAGCTGGGTGTGGTGGCTCAAACATGTAAGAGTAGCATTTGGTAGGTGGAGGCAGGATTGCAAGTTTAAGGTCATCCTGGGCTACACAGCAAGTTCAAGAACAGCATGATCTATATGGACACTTTCTCTTTCAAAAGATCAAAGGCTGGGGTATGGTTCAGTGGTAAAGCATTTATCTCCCACTTATAAGGCCCTGGGTTCCATCTTAAGCACTATTTTAAAAAACTTTAAAAATTCCAAGAGAGATTGAAATATCTTTTTGAACATAAAATAAATAGACAAGTTGTAAAAAAAATCCTTTTTATTTTGGTTAGGTGCTATCAGGTAGGGTCAGATTCATAGCGACCTTATTAAGTATAATAACAAAATATTCCCCAACACTGTGGCATGCCCAGCACTATTTTCAGTGCTTCTCTGCTTTTCAGAAGGTTTTCAATGGCTGAGTGTTATAAGAGTGGGCTGCCAGATCCTACTCCCAAGCCTATAACACCTGGTACGCACAGACAGTCTCCCATCCAAAGACTAATCAAGCTTGCCCCTGCTTAGCTTCCAAGATCATGCAGGATCAGATGCCAGGGTAGTATGGCTACAGACCTAGAAACTTTGACAAATATTAATAATGTAACTGTAAATAAAAAAAGAAGAAAATAAATTTTAAAAATTATAGCAAAATCCATGAAATCATAGACACAGAAGGAGATAGAGACAAATATCAATAAATTCAATGAAACCAAAAGCTGGTTCTTTAAAAGGAGAATAAAGATAAACTTCTAGCAAGATGAAGAAGAAGAAGGAGGAGGAGGTGAGAGGGGAGGAGGAGAAGGAGAGGAAACAGCAGCAAACTGATAATATCAGAAATAAAAAAGAGTTATATAGTACTCATCTCATAAAGGATAGTAAAGGAATACTTCCATGTGCACAAATGTGGTAATTTAGATAAAGTGGATTAATTCCCTGAAAAACATGAACTGTGAAAACTCATACAAGGAGACATCTGACCTGAATAGATCTATATCAATTGAAGTAATTGAATTTTGAGCTGGGTGCAGTGGCACATGCCTGTCATCCCAGTGACTTGGGAAGCAGAGGCAGGAGGATGACGAATCTGAGGCCAGAGGAAACCTGTGTAACTTAGAAAGCCCCTGACTCAAAATAAAAAGTAAAAGATGAGCTGGATCAGTAGTAGAGCACTTGCAAAGAATGTGCAAGTCCTAGGTTCAACCCCCAAGTACAGCAAAAGAAAAAGAAAAGAAGGAAAGAAACTGAATCTATAATTAAAATATTTCCAGAAAAGAAAGCTCCAAATGATTTTACCAATTGATTTCACAAATCTTTTAAGGAAGAAATAATACCAATACGCAATAATCTCTTTCAGAAGTCTCTTTCCCTAGGTACAACAAGCGAAACAGTATTGTTAGTGGTTCTCTGCTGTCCATAGGGTTTTCAATGGCTGCAAAATAGTATTAGCAAATCTAATATAAAAATTCATATGAAAATACTTACTGTGACAATAAGCTGATTTTAGAAAAACCTTCAAAGACATTTCAATAGACAAAGGTTAATATTTTCAATGAATGATCCTATAACACTTGAGTATTACTCTAGGAAAAAAAAAGAACCTAGATGCAGAACTTATACTTTTCACAAATATGATTCAAAGTGGAGCATAGACTATAAAAATGACAAACTAATCTTAGGAGATAATATGGTATATAATTTATTTATATTGTGTTGGGTATTGATGTTTTACATAAAATATCTATAGCAAAATGAATGAAAGAATAAAGTAGATAAATTAGAATAAATTGAAAACAAAATTTCCTGCTGTGCAAAAGTAACTTGTAGTAAACTAATTAATGGCTCCCCAAAGATATAGGGTCCTAATCTCTTAAGCCTATAAATAATATATTATATTTTAAAAAGGTCTTTGCAAATGTGAATAAATTAAAGACGAGATGGAAAGATTATCCTGGATTGTTTTTGTTGTTGTTGTTGTTAGGTGCCGTGGAGTCGGTATCCGACTCATAGCGACCCTCGTAGGGTTTTCAGTGGCTGACTGTTTTGGGATTGCCTTGGGAGTGGATTGCCAGGTCCTTCTCCCATTTTTGTGGTGTTGGATTGTTTTAGTAGGCCATAAATGCAATTGCAAATATCTGCGTAAGAGAGATGTTAAACCCAGCACTGGAAAAAAAAAAAATCAAGAGAAAAAAAAGTAAAAGAAAAAGAAAAAGAAAATCCAAAACTGAGAGAGGGTGAATCTTTTCCACCAAGACAAAGAGAGAGAGAGAGAGAGAGAGAGAGAGAGAGAGAGAGAGAGAACAGTATAACTGTATAACCTCACATGCAGAGATCACTGTGATGTCAAGGAATTTTAGCTGCCTCTAGAAGGTTCAAAAGGCCAGGAGCAGCCTCTCCTCTTGAGCACCTGGCCAGTGTGTTACCCTGCCAACACCTTGGTTTTAGCCCAGTGAAAATGATTTCTGTCTTATCTTCAGAAAATTAAAAGAATGTATTTCTACTATTCTAAGCATTTGCGATAATTTGTTAAAG
The DNA here is from genome assembly GCA_007922755.1 of Pedetes capensis. NCBI lineage: Eukaryota > Metazoa > Chordata > Mammalia > Rodentia > Pedetidae > Pedetes > Pedetes capensis. The sequence goes on from VMDO01003865.1 coordinate 102,205, forward strand.
CAACCATAGAAAATAAATACAACACTGTTAAGAGAGTGAAAAACTAACCCAAAAGTCTGAGAAAAAATATTTGCAAAATTTATATCTGATGATGGAGTTGTATCTAGAATGTACAAAATAAACATAAAAGTAAACAATGAAAAAACAAGCCATCCTATTTAAAAATGGGCAAAAGAGCTGAACAGATACTTCACCAAAGAAAATAAAAATGTGACAAATAAGTATATAAAAATGCTTAATATATGTTGCTAGTGAAATGCAAGATAAAATAACAAGAAAACATTACACACCTATCATGATAGTTAAAATAAAAAAAATAGATAATACCAACTGTTGATAAAGATATAGAGCAACAACAATTCTCATGAATTGCTTTTGGAGGGGAAATGATGCAACCACTTTGGAAGAGAGTCAGCAATTTGTTTGTTTGTTTGTTTTTATCTTTCTTTTTATAAAGCAAAACATAATGTTGACACATGATCTAGAATTGCACTTCTAGGATTTCTCTCAACTCATTTGAAAACCTATACATGCACATAAACGTGCCTGAGAATATTTAGAACAACTTTATTCATAATTATTCCAAACTGCTAGCAATGAATGTCCTGCAATGGGTAATGAATAAATAACATGTGATATATCCACATAATCGAGTGTTATTCAGCAGTAAAAAGTAACGTGGTATCAAGTCATGCAAAGACATGGATGAAACTTCAATGCACACTGTGAGGTAAAAGAAGCCTGAAAAGGCAACATATTTAATTATTGCATTAGAATAAAGTTCTGCAGAAGGCAAAACTATAGAGGAAATAAATAGAACAGTGATTGTTAAGGATTTGGTGATTGAGGAGAAATTAAATAAGTACAGGAGATTTAGTTAGGGTGGACAAACTTTCCTGTATGATACCATGACGCTAAATTCATGATACTCTTCATTTGTCAAAACCTGCAGAACTCTGCAACACAAAAAGTCAGCTTTCATGTATGCAAATTAAAAAAAAAAATCTAAAATCACAGGATGCATCACAGGATGGAACCTTGAATGTGACAAAGGAATCTAACTATATTACAAAGGGATGTAACAACTCCACTCAATGAGGTGGGGCTACAAGGTGCTGACCTAAGTAAAGTTGGAAATGAGTATAATCTCTTAGACTAAAAGCAAAGGAATCATGTGTAAGATTATACTCTACTTGGTAAAATTGGTTCCCACAGAAGGATATATTAACAATTCTGTAAGCAGTATGTACATGTTGGAATTGCCCAGTTAATTAAACTGAAGGGGATGATGGGAGTCAATTTTCTAACTGCTGTAGTTACATATAAACAAGAAAAAGATGCTAGAATGAGCCATGTGCTAATGAACTAGAGTAGAGATAGGAGTGTCAGTTCATAACTTGCTTAATATCAATGTTGTTATTGTTGTTAGGTGCCTTCGAGTTAGTATCCAACTCATAGCGACCTTCACAGGGTTTTCAATGGCTGACTTGTTTGGGATTACCTTGGGAGTGGATTGCCAGGCTCCCATTTTTGCAGTGCTGGGAATTGAACTTGGGACCTCAGAGACTGCAGCGCAGCACTCTACCACCTGAGCCAAATCCCAACCTTAATATCAATAGGGATATTTATATTTAGAAATATTTATAGATACACACATATACACAGGTTGCTATATGTACATATAGGGCCTTGCTTTGTCAGCTGGTAGGGCTTTTGTATAGTTGAAACTATTAATTTGGATTTCTGAATTTCCTTTTAAAGTGCAATGAATTTTTATTATTTATCATTATGAGCCATCCTGAAGTTTGGCTTTATCCACAGCAAAATTTAGAAAATGAAAAATCTTGGATTGGGGATATAGTGCAGTGTTGTGGCACTTGTTGAACATGCATAAAGCTCTGGGTTCAATCTCCAGCACCCCCCCCAAAAAAAAACAAAAACAGATGAGAAATCGTACACAAAGGAATCTATTCACCGACTTTTCTATTCATTCAATCAATAAATATTTACTGTGTGATCATTGTGAGCCAAGAATATTTCAGGTTGGGCATATAAAATCAGTACTGTTATTTACCTCATGGACAAGTAAAGAAGATATTCAGTAATTTAACTAATTATATGTAGATACTATATAATTTTATCTGTTATATATTAAATGACTTCTAAAACAAGCAAAAGGAATATGTTCTTACTTTAGAAAAAAAAATTTACCAGCAGGAAAAGTATTCTGTTCTTTGATGTTTGACAGCTGCCTGCACATATTTTTCTTTCCCATACACCCCGATGAACACAGTCTTCATTAATCCAATTTTGTACTTAATTAAATAAATGCTTATCGACACCTGATATGTTACATAGATCCTATTTAGAATTTAAGAATACTATTCTTTCTTTTATTCAACATTTATTGTGGAGCAAGTATGAGCTAGAACTACCCAAGAAGTACTAGACATATTTTCTATCCTTAAATAGATCAGCACAAGAAGAGAGAAATACATTAAAAATGTAAATGTACTATAGTAAGATGTGCATGAAGCATCATGGAACTCTAGGAGTTATCACATAACCTAGCCCAGAGGGCACTAAAGATCCCTGGCTTTTCTGAACTGTGAGAGTCAAAGTCTGTGAAGGTAGGTAGACTGTACAAGCAGGCAGGAAGAATATTACATGCAAACAAGCTCAAAAGCACTAAGAAAAGAGAGCCCACAAGAAACTACAAGCAGTTTAGCATTTCCCTTACTTTCAGAAAGACAAGAATGATGAAAGAGGAGTCTAGACAAGAAAGAGAAAGATTGTGGAGAAACTAATGTTGTATTAAGAGAAATGAATTTTATCTTATTATGTGATGAGAATAGCATATGGGTTTTTAATCTGCAGAATGAAGTGGTCAAATTTAGAAGTAAAATGTGTCATCCTTTCCTTGAGAAACTTACGGTCTCAATCCACTTTCTCTTTATAGGAGATCAATTGTGCTTAGTCCTGAAGGAGACCCAGAGTTTAGGGATAAATAAATGCATCTGTGACATTGTATTAGTGCCAAGGAGAGAAAACCAGGGGCTGAAGGAAAGTAAATACAGTGAGAATTCTTGTACTAAGGAATATCTCTTCTTTTTAAAAGAGAATTTGGATTGTGAATTCTGAATTCTAAGGCTGATCTTTAGAAAAATCTATTTTAAGGACTGGAACATTTAAAGAGCAAGATATCTCTGTCACAGGCTAGCACATGTAGGAGTGCATTTTGTATACTCTGTTATGTTCTAGGCAGGATCATTCAAGTGGTCACAAAGAGAGATCATAATTGAAATTAACCTTTTGGCTGGCATTACAAAATAACATCTAAAAGCACCTTCTTTTGAAATTGCTACAATAATCACAGAAAAATATAACTTTCCTCTTAGTGAAATGAATGAAGCAAATTATAGTGAGGCTAAAAAGAAGAAAATTACATGTTGTCACCCACTTAAACAATAGAATAATAATTTTAATAAAAACTTTCCTTATTAATTTTGTCAGTCACTTTTCTTCTAGGTGATACTGTTGGATGATTATCTACCACAATGGTCTACCCAGGCTCACACATTAAAATCTTTCTTCTTTAATGAAGGTTTTCTAAGAGCTCTCATAGCATTTGATTTTCTCATTCCTTTACCAAAAAGCATAATGTCAGTGATAGTTAATAAACTCAAAGTTGTTGAGAAAAGAGATCATTTAAAAATGTCTGACAATGCACTTGATCTCAGAGTTCAAATGCCACAGAACCACCTATGAACACTGCTTATCATATAGTTCCAGCATCTCCACTTCTGTTGGTGTCAAGAGGGTAACATGCACATTTTTAACACAGACATTTCTGGTTAACTCCAAAGTTTGAGAATCAGTGTAAGTAAATAACAACTTTCATGCATCGATTCAGGAAAATGATTTTAAAATTTGTAACATGAATAAGAATGACTCTGCAGTATGCTTACACATACACATTTCTAAAACACTATTGAATTCTTGGTTAATATATGCATGTCATCTATAAGACTTGAATTTACAAAGATTAACAAACAGTAAGTAAGATATTTGAATGAATATGATAAAAGAGTTAATGAAAAGTTTAAATTATGGTAATCTCAACCATATATTATGCAAATTAAATTGTGCTTATAAGGGAAATGAGATTATGCATGTGAAAATGCTTTCAAAATAGTAAATTTATATGAAAAAATGTGCATTTTTGAAGTGGTATGTCCAGTTACAATATTAACAAGTATGTATATAGAAAATTTTCCAAAATTATGCTAATGGAAAAAACCAGAAAAATTCCCTCTAAAATGGGATTATACTTTTTGCAAATCATTATTAGTAGCTGCTGCTGCTGCTGCTGCTGCTGCTGCTGCTGCTGCTGTTGTTGTTGTTGTTGTTGTTGTTCTTCTTCTTCTTCTTCTTCTTCTTTCTTTTCTTTTTCTTTCCTTTGAAATTATATGACATTAAAGAGACAAGTCTATCTCAAGCATGTACACACTTCACATTTCTGGATGTTGATGCAGAGATAACTCAGTATCAACATACAGTATATACTGGATTATATATGTAGTATGTTTATCAACAGGATTCTTTCTAGGGCTTAGGGGTTTGGCTCAGTAGTAGAGCATGTCCCTAACATGTACAAGGCACTGATTTTGCTTCATACCACCACATAAAACCGTTTATTCCAAATATTTAAATTTTCCTCAGTATTGCTATGAATTTGCATCTATTCCTCCCTAAAACAGAAACAATATCAGAGAATTTATTTTAAAACAAGTGCGTTTTAACTTGTGACATTTGAGTCATTTAGTGATTCTATAGATGTTATGGACATATTACTTTAAACTGATAAAGTTTTCGAAATCTTAGTTTAACTGTCAGGGTATTTCCAAATAGAAGAGACAAGAGTGACCAGAAGAATAGGATCCCCCAGTTAACTCCTCTTAGGCTTGAGAATTCACTGTCACCTCTGTCACATTTTCTTAACATATGTACTTCCAAGGGGGCTACAACAAACTTCCAGCTTATGCTCTTCCAATTCAGTTCTGTAGTCCTCACACAAATACAGTGGATAACTTTCTGAGTGCATATAAGCACAATATAAATTATAAAACTTTCCCAAACTTTAAATATGTCAGAATGATTTCCCACAAGTCACAAAATTTATCACTGTGTGTCGCAGTGAAATGCAGGCATCTCTCCATTTATATTGGAGTGGCCAGCAGGAAAATATACTGGAAAGTACATTTGCGACTATTTAAACAGGAAACCAGGTACAGTGGACCAATTGAGTGTTCAACTGGGTTCAAATCCTGTCTGTAATACTCTGCATGTGAATTTAGTTCTTCTGTCTCAACTTTTTTTTCTTATCTGAAAATAGTGATAATAAAATGTACCTTGATGGACTCTTGTGAGGAGTAAATAGTATAATTCAACAAGGCACTGGAAAAACTGCCTGGCATAGAATGAGTATTCAATAACGTCTGTCAGAGCAAAAAAATATGCTACCAGATCATTCATTCTGAGTCTTTACTGATCATTTTGTTTGTATAATAGGGGTACTAGGTTATATTACTTGCACTTATAAGCACCTATAACATTTTGAAAACTATTTTAGGAGGACTTCTATAGAGACCTTATTGTTTTTATTTACATATACCTGAACATGAAGGAATACAAAAGGGAGCCAAACTGTGTTGTATGGGAAGATTTCCAAGTAGCTTTGAGGGATTATGAATTTATAGTGGCAAAATATAATATTATTAAGTGACTTTCTCAACTGTACTAAGAACTGCAGAAAAAGCAGAGAAGGTAGACTATAGGAATTATTTAGGATTACAGTATTATTATGGCATTTGTTTTTTAAGGGAAGTGTAAAAGATAAAAATAACAAGCAAAGTCATATAGCAAAAGCATAGTTGAAGTCATAAAAAATTACTAAGAGAGTGGAATATTAGAGTTTAAAATTTGAGGTAGAGTTATTGAGGAAAATGAACAGTTCCAATATTTGACCATGGGTATGGATAGCTTCAGTTAAAAAAAAAAAAAAAAGCTGGTGACCCTTAAGTTGAGGAGTTCAAGAAATTCCAAGAGAAATCAGCAAGTCTATAATTTATTCACAGGAGTGTGAATGTCACATTGGGACTAGAGATGGAAAGACACAAGGTTCAGCCACTGCAGGCTTCAATGACTATAGATTTGAGCAGGTTGGTAGATAACAGTATCAAGGAGAGAAGGCAAGGTTATATCATTGGATGTCATGAATCTCAATAAAAATAGATCCTCAATCTCAAGATATAAGTTGTCAATAGGAAATAGGAGCTGAGTAAATTCTGGAATTACCACTATCATCATCAACATCAGTAATCAGTGACAAGAGACTCTAAATTGAATGGAGCAGTGAATAAAGGAGAGAACCAACCAGTGAGGAAAGAGACTACACATACTGTGAAATAGAAGAGGATGTAGGAAAGTTTATTTACCATTTGAGAACCATTCTAAAAGCCAGAGTAGGAAGAGTTACAAGAAAAAGCAACAGTGAAACAATGTCTTAGGGAGAGGAGCTCAGAAATGTATAGGCATTATGCACAAGAGAAGGTGGATGTCAGGAAGGCAAGCATTGTGATGGTGTGTAAGGACAGGGTGTGTGGTTATCATAGAATATGATCTCCAAGAACCAAAACAAACTCTCTTTTAACTTTTTTTCCCAGTGATTCTAAGGTCCAAGTGATTCTGGTGGTAACCTTGTTAATTGTTGTTGTTGTTAGGTGCCGTCAAGTCAAGTCGTGTCCGACTCAAAGAGACCCTCATAGGGTTTTCAATGGCTGAGTGTTTTGGGATTGCCTCAGGAGTGGATTGCCAGATCCTTCTCCCATTTTTGTGGTGCCGGGATTTGAACCTGGGGCCTCAGAGACTGCAGAGCAGCGCTCTACCAACTGAGCTGAATCCTAACCCCAAACTTGTTAATAGGCAGTATGATATACTAGTTAGATTCATGTATTCTGAGATCAGATCACCTAGTTGCCAATCTTACCATAGCCTTTACTAGCTGTATAACTTCCATAAATTACTTAATCTCCTTCAGTTATGTTTTTCTTCTCTATAAAATGATCAACAATAGCACTTGTATTCTAGAATTATAGTAAGGATCAATTAAGATAAAATGTAAGATATTAAACGTAGGACATGGCAGAAAGTAAGTACTTGCTAAATGGTGAGCATTGCTTTTACTATTACTACTTTTGTTTATATAATGGCTTTTCTTTAATATTCAAACTAGAATATTTGGTAAAGAGTTATAATGGCTTTTTTCTATTTTTGTTTTGTTTTGTTGTTTGTTTTGTTTCTTTGTTATTTTTATTTTGGGGGTTTTGTTTGCTTGGTTTTAATACAAGTTTTCCCTATATAGCCCAGGCTGTCTTCAAACTTCTGCTCTTCCTGCCTCCACCTTCCAAGTGCTGGGCTTATAGGTGTGCACCACCATGGCCAGCCTACAAGTTGTCATTTCTCACTCATAAATAGCACAATTTGGTTTAATTAATTTCTATAAGTCTCACATTAAAATAGGACAGAAACATTGTGTACAGTGAGAGCCCAAAGTCTTCTGGAAAAAGAACTAGTCTTAGCATGCACTGACCAAATTTGCAAAAGAAAGTAACTTCCTGGGAAAAGGGTATATGAAAGAAATTCTTTTCCAGGAGTGCACATTTATTAATTTCTGCATACAAGCCCCACTCTGAGTTTCATAGCATTAAAACAATATGAAAATATTATCCTTCATAGTCCTGAGTTGACCGGGCTCAGCCAGGTTCCTACCCCTTGAGATCTCACATGTGATTGAAATCCAGCAGTGACTGGAACTGAAGCCACTTCAAAGGCTTCTTTGTTAAATATATATTTAGTTTTATAAGATTTGTATTTACAAAATGATTACAAAGACAATAGTCCTCTACACAGTTTCCACTATTGTTAACATTTTACATAAGTATGGTACATTTGTCACAATTAAGGAACTAATATTGAAATGTTGTTAACTGAAGTTCATATCTTATTCAAATACCCTCAGTTTTAACCTAATGTCCTTAACTGGCCTAGGATTTCATTCAGGATAACATTATATTACATACCTAATCTCTCCTTAAAATCCTTCAATAGTTTCTCAGACTTCCTTTGCTTGTGATGGCCTTAAGAGCTTTGATGATGACTGATCAGATGTTTTGTATAATGTGCTTCAATTGGAATTTGCTTGATATTTCATGATGATTAAACTGGGTTAACATGGGTTTGGGGGAAGATTTCAGAGGTAAAGTCCACTATGATCACAAAATGTCAAAGACACATGCATACTATCCATATGACTTCCCCTGCTGGTGTTACCTATATTCATTTTCTATTGCTGCTCTCATGAGTTATCACAAACTTAGCAACTTGAAAAATTAAATAAATATATTACATTTCTTGAGGTTACAAATCCAATATAGGTCTCATTAGGCTAAAATTAAGATGTCACCCGAGTCATATTCTTTTCTAGAGACATTAGAGTATTATCCATTTCCTTACCTTTCTAGCTGTTAGAGGTGGCCCACACCTGTGAACTCCTGGCTTTTCCTCCACTGTCGAAGTCAGCAGTGATACACCTCTCTTTGCCCTTTTTCCATAGATATTTATTCTAACTTTTTTTCATTATTTCTTCCCTTTCTATGGACAGATTTCAGCTGAGCTTCCAGATTATGACAGACTAGGGAGAAGGACCTGGCAGCTCACTCCCAAAACAATTAGCCATTGAAAACCCTATGAATATTAGAGAAGCAATGTCAAATATAGTGCTGGAAAATGAGCTCCCCAGGCGCGAAGGCATTGAAGAAACTACTGGGGAAGAGTTGTCTCTTCAAAGTAAAGTTAACTTTAATGACAGGAATGGAATAAAAGTCCCTGGGACCTCCTTTTGCTGAAGTGGCATGATTCAAAATGAGAAGAAACATAGTAGGTGCAATAATAGGCTCAAACATAAAAACTTCATGTTCATGGCAAAGTGTTGGGTAGTGTTTCGTTCTGTTATACTTAGGGTCAGTATGAGTCTGATGCAATTTGAGGGCACCTAACAACATAAAGGGTTTGAAAGAAAGCAAGTTAATCTCTTTATGGTCCTTTTTTATGCTCTTTGCACCATGTTGGGATACAGGGAAGGTACCATCTAGTATGTAAAGAATAGGTCTTACCAAACAAGAATTGGCCAAGAGCTTGATCTTAGAACTTCAGGATGCAGAACTATAATAAATAAAGTTTTATTACTTCTAAATTACCTAGCCTAGGGTGTTTTTCAATAACACAAATGGACTAAGAATCAAAAGTTATTCTCTACTGTAAGGACAGAGGAGTTACCAAAATTATTTGATAGTGTTTCTAATAGCTTTCTGATAGCTTTCTCTAATTAGTTATCACCCAATCACTATTTGTTTCAGCACTCATGAATATTTATGTTACTGGATTCTAATCCAATACTAGTAGTTTACTTTGCTTCTCAAGTTTTCTAAGCTTTGCTGTTGGGAGCTCTTTCAGGTAAATTCTGTATCTCTTTGACATTCCCTCATAATTGTGCAGTTTCCTTTTCTGAGCACTTTCTGAAATTACAAAATACTTCAAGGTCATCTTGTATATTCCTTGTTCCAGTCCAAGAATCAATCATTTCTGTAAAAAGCTCTGTTACATTTGATTGAAGTCCAAGGTCTGAGTGCCAAATGCTTTTGCTGCTGGAGTATCATTGCTTTGGCACCTTGAATGAGAATAAATTGGCTGTTGATGAATGTATTTATTTCTGCAATCCCTATTCAGTTTCACTGATCTATGTGTCTCTTCTTATGCCAATACCATACTGCTTTAGTTACTATTGCTCTGTATTATGTCTTGAAATCAAGTATTGTGATGCCTCCAGCTTTACTCTTTTGGCTCAAAATTACTTTGGCGGTTCAAGGTCTTTTGTACTTCCATATAAATTCTATGATTTTTTTTCCTAATTCTGTGAAAAATGTCATTGTTATTTTGATGGCAATTGCAGTTAATCTGTAAATTGCTTCATGTTAAAATGCTTATTTACTCTGTTTGCTATTATAGAGCATTATACAATTGAAATCATGCATCCCATAGCTTTTCCAGACTGCTTTCTTTTACTAGTAATATACATTTAAAATTCATCAATATTTATGTGGCTTGATAGATCCTTTCTTTTTTCTTTGCTGAATGACATTTCATTATATAGATTACTACATTTTATCCAGTTACCTATTTTAGAACATCAAAATTGCTTTCAGTTTGAAGCAATTTATGGGTAAATGTATTATACATGACCATGTATAGGTTTTTGAGTGTACATGTTTTCAAACCAGTCAAGCAAATAAGTAGAGCACATTTGTGAGACCTTAAGACAAAGTTCAACTTTGTAACAACAGTCAAATCATCTTCTAAAGTCATACCCACTTGTGTCCCTGCCAGCAATAAATGAAAATTCTGACTGTTCTGTATCCTAATAAGTATTTATATCATCAATGCTTCCAAAATTTTTGCTGTTCTAATAAATACGTAAGCCTGCAGCCATAGCCCTGTGGCATCCGATCCCGTCAGATCTCGGAAGCTAAGCAGGGTGGGGCCTGCTTAGTACCTGGATGGGAGACCGCCTGGGAACACCAGAAGCTGTAGGCTTGGGAGAAGGACCTGGCAACCCCCTCCCAAAAAATCAATCTGCCATTGAAAACCCTATGCACAGCAGAGAAGCACTGACAATAGTGTTTCCCGTTGTACAGAGGGTCACTATGAGTTGGATACCAACTCGACAGCACCTAACAACCACAACAATAAATACATAGAATTATCTCATTGTTTTAATTTTCAGTTCCTTAGTGGAAAATGATGTTGGACCTCTTCTATGCTTAAATTACTATCTTTATATCTTCTTTGGTGAGGTATTTTTGCTCATTTTAACTGGGTAACTTTTTTTCAGTACTGGGCAGCTGAACCCCGGGCCTTGCACATAATTTGCATATGCTCCACCCCATCCTCGGGACCTCAGAGACTGCAGTGCAGCGCTCTACCCACTGAGCTAAATCTCTGAGGTCCTGAGTTCAATTCCCAGCACCGCACAAATGGGAGAAGGACCTGGCAATCCACTCCCAAGGCAATCCCGAAACAGTCAGCCATTGGAAGCCCTATGAGGGTCGCTATGAGTCTGATACCGACTCGACGGCACCTAACAACAACAACAACAACAACAACAACCACCCCATCCCCTTTCCTATTTGTTATCTTGAGACAGGGTCTTGCTAAATTACACTGGCTGCCCCTGGCCTGGAACTCATAATCATCCTGGCTCTGCCTCCTGTGTTACTTGGATCGTGGGTGTGCACTACAAAGCTGAAATATTTGTTTTCTTATTGTTGTATGTCAATTGTACGTTTTAGAAATAAGAACTTTATAGGGGCTAGGCTTGGTGGGACAGGTTTATAACCCCCACTCTCTTGAGGTACAGGCAGGAGAATAGCAAATTCAAAGCCAGGTTGGGTTTCAGAGTGAGTTCAAGTCCAGCCTCAGCTACATAATGAGACTCTGTTGTAAACACCAAAGACTGGGGTGTAGATCTTCCGTAGAACACTCGTCTAGCATCCCCAAGCCCTGCGTTTGATCCTCAGTGCTCCCTCTTACTCCCTGCACGTGTACAATAAAAAGACTTTGTCAGACACATCTTGTAAATGTTTTCATTCTTTTATTCATTCTTTTTTAATTGGAAATTTTTAATGTACAACTTAATGTGTTCCATTCTGACATGGATTTCATTGTGACATTTCCATATATGCATTTCATTGTCCATTGCACAGATAACTTCCCCCTTACCTTGTTGTGCACCTCCTCCCCCTTCTTTCTCCCACTCACCAAAGGCCTCTCTTCTACATTGCATCTCTTTTTGTGGGATTAATTTTCAATATATTCTTGCATCCCAATTATGATTTAGGTCCAAACTTTTATAACCATGTCTTTTGCAGAGAATTAGTTTTGAGTTTAATAAAGAAGGACTTTTCAAGTTTTTTCTTTCACGGATGGTTTTATTGATACTATATGTAAAAATTTGTTGACAAGATCGTATGGATTTTGTCTTATATTTTCTTCAGAAGTCTCATACTTTTGAACTTTACATTTAAGTCTGTGATCTACTTTGAGTTAATTTTCTGTAAGCTTTATGGTCTATGTTTAGGTAATTTTTTTGCTTATGGATTTCCAAGTGTTCTAACTACTTATTGAGGATAATTTCTTCATTTTATTGCATAAACACTTTTATCAAAGATTAGGTAATGACATAAGTGTGTCTATTTCCTCTATCTGTTTCATTAATCTATGTCCCTTTAGTCCCCCCAAACCATGGTGTCTTGATTATCATACATTTATATGAATCTGGAAGTGAGTTGTATGGGTCTTCCAATTTAGTTCCCTTCAGCCTTTTGTCAACCATTCTAGATCCTTTTCCTTTCCATATACATTTTAGAATCAATTTGCCACTATTTAAGAAACAGCTTGTTGGGAATTTGACTGTGATTGCATCCAGTCTACAAATCAACTTGTAAAAAAGATGACACTTTAATAATCTGTGCTGTCTAGTAACCCTAGTAATCCAGAAGGGAAACCAATATTTTTAATCAATTAAATTATCATTAATACAGCCATTCTCCTATAGAGTATAGCAGAAAGTGAAGATGTAACAGGTTGTTCTCAATGACTTACAAGTTATGAAAGAAGCAAAAAATAAATAAAAAAATAACCAAGGAAGCATAAACTGCACATTATGTGATAATTTTTAGGCAGAAATAATTTAGGAAGGATTTGTGTAAGGCATAATGATTTCTAACGCATAATGAGTGTAATGACATAATGACAGATTAGGTTCTAAATCATCCACACTGGCCATGTTAACTTTAGTAAATCAAACTTTCTCATTCTTCCCTTTTCCATTTTTTTTTGACCCTGGAGACTTGAACCCAGAGCCTCACATATGCTTTTTGCCAGGTCTCAACCACTGAGTCATACCCCCATCTCATTCTTTTTAGTTTTGTGAGACAGGGTCTCTTTAAGTCATGCAGGTTGCCTCCAGCTTGGAATTTATGATCCTCCTGCCTCTGCCTCCCAAGTCACTGGGATTAAAGGTATGCACTATAGCGTGGACTTTGTTTTTAAATTATTGAATGGGTTGATGATAAAAATTAACTATAGCAGTGTGGTAATAGTGTGAAGATCCTACTGTGGTACCTGGCATGTAGCAGGTGCTTAATTAATACTAATTTCCTCTCTCCTAGTTTTTCATCTTTAAACTAAGGAAAGAAGTGTAGTCTCTTCATTAATAAGAAAGACATGGTCTGAGACAATAATCTAGGACAGAGAGTAGCAAATTTTTTCAGCAAAGGGCCAAACAATAAATACTTTCCGTTTTGTGGGCCAAATGATCTCTTACAATTACTAATATCTGCGTTTGTTTTTCAAAAGCCATCAGTAATGCAAAAGTGAATTAGTTCCTTTGAAACTGCCATGTTGCATACAAAAGCAGGCAGTTGTCCAAATTTGGCCATGAATCTAGTTTGTTGGCCTCTAGTTTAGGACCAGGACATAAGCAAAGCTACAGGGGAAGGAATATACAAATGTCAGTTTTAAAATAAACTAAGTACAGCATGTTATTAAGAGTGATGATTTGATATAAGAGAAAATACACATACCTCCATGCATATGCATAGGCATGTATGCATGTATACATATATGTGTATAATTTTTAGAGATATGGCAACCTATGAAAAAATTTATAAAGAAATATGCATGGTCAAAATGTCCATTTTTCAGGGTGCAGTGGTGCACACCTGTAATCCCAGCGGCTGGGGAGGCAGGGGCAGGAGGATAGCAAGTTTGAGACCAGAGGCAACCTGTGTAACTTAGCGAGACCTTGTCTCAAAAAGTAAAAAAAAAAAAAAAAAAAAAAAAAAAAAAAAAAAAAAAAAAAAAAAAATGGGCTGGGGATGCAGCTCAGTGGTCCAGCACTTGCAGAGCATGCAAGTGCGAGGCCCTGGGTTCAACCCCCAATACCACAAAAAAAAAGGTCCATTTAATTTCATACCACAGAAATAGCCTAATTAAAAATACACTAGCTATCCTTTCAGACACTGTTCTCTGCTCACCCTGGGTGTCTTCTTGTCCATATAATATTTAAAACTTGCTGAAATCAAATTTCACACATAAAATATGAAATTTTTTGTTTATAAACTTGATATATTAAGTATAATAAGCATATGAATACAATTATTTTTATCATCTCTACACCAAAATGCATTGAACTGGTAAGCCCTAATTAACTTAATGATTCTTCTATTAGAGCATTTAGGTTCTTTCCAATTTTTACAATTATTAATAAAGTTTCAAAAAGAGTCTTTAAGACTATAGTTTCAAACAAATTGAATCACTAACCTAAAATATATTCCAAAAGTAAGATTAGTGAGTCATAATCTATATCACAAATGGTATCATCACTAATTACGTGTGTGGCAACTTTACACTAATATCATAAACAGTGCATATATATACATATTTACAGATTACTTTGTTAATGTAATGATGTAACATTATGCCCCATTTCTATTTCATCTTGTATTTATTTGGTTAGTAAGAAATCATACTTTTTCTTTGGTATGAGGAGGCTGAACCCAGAGCCTCACACACACTTTACAAGTCCTCTACCCCTGAACTTCACCCCCAACCCCTTTATTATTTTTTATCTTGAGACAGGGTGTCACCAAGTTAGGCAGGCTGCCTCTGGCCTTGAATTTTTCATCCTCCTAACCTCCACCTCCCAAGTTGCTAATGTTACAGGCATGTGCCACCATACCCAGCTAGGTGTAATACTTACTTTATATCAGACTTATTTCTCATTTATATGTTTCATATCATTATCTCATTTACTTATTGCTATTTTGATCATATATTTCAAAATGCACCATTTGTTTTTTCCCCTTTATTAGCAAATGATGATGGAGTGCAGAGTAATTGAGCGCATTGGCTTTTTCCATTATGCATCCTTCACATCACTTCCTGCAGCACTTTCATCAACCCACAAAGTTTATGGAGCCTTATGACTAATATGTAGTAAAACTGAAATGTTTATTTGGGTTATATTCCCCTATTTTTCCAATATACTCATGAGGTATTGTTGTTTACACTGAGATAGTCCTTTCTGCCATTCGTACCTCCACTTTGACCCTCCTCCCCATCCCATCTTCCACAATTTGTGCTTCCCTCTGCTAGTTATCTCTCTCCTTCTTTCTACTCTTCATATTGTCCCTTCTTCACTGTTTAATTGTGCATTTTTATATACTATTTATGCATAGAAATTTTTCTTCCTTTCAGTAGGATTCAGCTCCCACATATGAGTGAGAACATATGATATTTCTCTTTTTGAGCTTGTGTTTGAATACACTATTTATATAGTACAGGTATCAATCCTTTTTATGTGTTTGATTAAACATTTTGTCATTTGACATCCTATAAAGTGAGTATTCTGTTATATCCTTGTAGGACTGTTACATTGCTTTTCATTGTTGGTATATTCTGAATAGTTATTTGGTGTGCTCCAGACCGACTTCCTAAATAATTTGATTCTGAAAGACTATAACTTTAAGTTGTCTGAGTATTGCTCACATTTTGATATGGGGTTCCCTTGTGCTACCTTCCAAGTAAATTTGTCTTTACCCTATTTTGATTGACACTACCATAGAAAATATTGCCTGAACTTGTGCATTTCGTTGTTATTAGGTGCTGTCAAGTGAAGTGTGACTCATAGCGACCCTATGTACAGCAGATCAAAACACTTCCGGATTCTGTGCCAGGCACACGATCTTATTTTTGTTTAAGCCCATTATTGCAGATGCTGCATCAATCCATCTGGTAGAGGGTTTTCCCCTTTTATGTTGACCTGCCACTGTCCCAAACATGATGTCTTTCTCTAGGGATTGATCTCTCCTGACTACATGTCCAAAATATGTAAGGCACAGTCTGGCCATTCTTGCTTCCAAGGAGCACTCTCATTGCACTTTTTCTAGGACAGATCTGTTGGTTCTTTTGGCAGTCCATGATATATTCAATAAACATCTCCAGCACCATAATTCAAAAGCATCAATTCTTTTCCTATCTCCCTTGTGTGTTTATGATGTTTTAATTTATAAGAACAGGTTTAAAGAATTCAATGCCAATCAGAGAAGCTCAGAAAATAATGACTGTGGATATAGGAATGTCTTTGTTCTAGTAAATAATTGTAAACCAACATCCCTATTATTACTTGCCAATCTCAGTAGTAAAAGCAAAACAAAATTTTATGACTCTTATTTGAACTTGTAATGAAGGAGAATAAAGTCTGTAACTTGAGCATATGCCTTTTTGCTCTGATGTTTAGCCATAATAGTTTTTCTTTGGAAACATTTTAATTAATATATAATGTACATATTTATGGGATATAGTGCATTTAATACATGTATACAGTGTGTGGGCTGGGATTTAGCTCAGTGGGTAGAGCACTGCACTGCAGTCTCTGAGGTCCTGAGTTCAATTCCCAGCACCGCAAAAATGGGAGAAGGGACCTGGCAATCCACTCACAAGGCAATCCTGAAACAGTCAGCCATTGAAAACCCTATCAGGGTCCCTCTGAGTCAGATACCGACTCAACGGCACCTAACAACAACAACATACATGTGTAATGATCAACTCAGGATTTTTAGCATTTCCATCTCCTTAAACATTTATTATTTCTTTGTGTTGGTAAGATTCAAACTCCTGTCTTCAAGTTCTTTGAAATTAACATTTTACCTTCTTACTCAAATGTGGAAACTATTTACTCTCTTGAATTTCATGTAAATATCACATAATATATACACATTTGTATCTGATTTATTCCACACAAATATTATTTTTGAGACATTTATGACAATTATTGGCAAAAAATGACTACCAAATTATTTTCCACTTTAGTTTTGCCACATTATCTTTTCACTTGTAATTGATAAATGTTCTTTATCTCCACATTTCTGTGGCAACTTTTGCAATTTGTGGTGTTCTATTTTAGTTGTGGTAAAATACACATAAAAGTTAACATTAGTGACATTTAGTACATTTATGATATTTTACAACTATCATCATTATCTACTTCCAGAATATTTTTATCACTCCAGAAGGAAACCACACATGCTTTAAGCAATAACTACCCATTCTTCATCTCCTCTTGGCACTGGGCAACCATTAATCTATCTCCATAGATTGTACCTCAGCATCAAGAAAACAAAAATCTTTACAACTGGGTCAGTAAGCAACTTCCTGATAAATGGGAGAAAAGATTGAGGTTGGCCAAGGTTTTGCTTTCCTTGGTTTTACAATCAACACCTATGGAAGAAACAGTCAAGAAATTTTTTTAAAAAAGTATTGCATTGTGAGAAGCTGTTGCAAAAGACCTCTTCAAAGTGTTGAAAAGATAACACGTTGAAGATGAAGGTGCGCTTGACTCATGCCATGTTATTTTCAGTTGTGTCATATGCTTGCCAAAGCTGGATGGTGAATAAGGGAGACAAGAGAAGAATTGATGCTTTTGAACTATGCTTCTGGAGATGAA
The DNA here is from genome assembly GCA_007922755.1 of Pedetes capensis. NCBI lineage: Eukaryota > Metazoa > Chordata > Mammalia > Rodentia > Pedetidae > Pedetes > Pedetes capensis. The sequence goes on from VMDO01003865.1 coordinate 119,888, forward strand.
TATTGAATATACCATGGACTTCCTAAATAACCAATAGATCCAAGCTAGAAGAAGTTCCACCACAATGCTCCTTGGAAGCAAAGATGGTGAGACTGCACCTGATGTATTTTGGACATGTTGTCAGGAAAGACCAATCACTAGAGAAGGACATCATGTTTGGGATAGTGGCAGGTCAATGAAAAAAAGGAAGATCCTCAACTAGATGGATTGACAGTGGCTGCAACAATGGGCTTAAGAATAAAAAAGATTGTATGCATGGTAGAGTGTCAGAGACTGTTTCATTTTGTTGTACATAGAGTCACTATGAGTTGGATCTGACTTGACAGCACCAAGAAACAACAATGGAATTTGGCAGTCTAATTTCAACTCTTCTAATCATGAAGTGATATCTCAGTTTGACTATAAAAGAAATCAAGAGAAATGAAAATTATTTTATATTTACTATTCTGTTGTTTTTTGTTCCTTCGGTTGATATGAATTATCATCTTGTATCAGTTCCTTTTAGCCTAAAATACTTTCTTTAGCATTCCTTGAAATCAATGTCTGTTTGTGATTTATTCTCTCATCTTTTGCCTTTGGGAAAATGTTTTATTTCATCCTCATTTTTAACAGGCGCTTATACTGGATGTAGCATCTTGGGTTTTTGGCTTTTTAAATTAGTATTTTTTCAAAACTTTAAAGTTGTGATATCACAAAGACCCTATCGCTTTTTTATCTTCTGATCATCATTTTTCCCCCAGATCAAAAGTGTTGTAGTATTCTTATTCTTCTATATTTAATGTGTTTTTTTTCTTTGTACTCGTTTTTTAAAATTTGACCATGATATGATGGGCTGTGATTTTCTTTGTATTTATCATCTTCAGAATTCACTAAGCCTCTTTGTAAGTTGATATTTTTCACTGAACTTGGGGAAAATGTAGATTTTTTTTCAAATATATAGTATATAGAATATTATTCCCCATTTTCTATCTATTCTCTTTCTTGGATTCCAAATATGCAATGATAAACTGGCACCATTTTCCTATGGGTCACTAAAGTTATACATTCATTTGCTTTGTCAATCTTTTATTGGCTTTTTTGATGAAATTAGTTTACTAATTTTTCTTTAAGTTCATTGGCTCTTTTTTTAGTCTCACATGTGCTATTGTGCTCATCTAGTAATTTTTAAAATTATCAACTATTCTCACTTTCAGTTCTAGAATTTTCACTTGGTTCTTGTTTATATTTGTCAGATCTCTGCTGAGATTTTTCCATGTATGTATTCATTCTATCCAGTTTTGTTTGAACTGATGACTTATTTATAACTGATATATTAAAATCTTTGCCTGAGAAATTCAATATCTAGGTCAACTTGAAAATTTGTTTCTATTATTTGCTGTCTTTATTGATGTCTGCATTCTCCTACTTATTTACATTTCTAATATTTTAAAATTATATTCTAGACATTGTGGCTCATGTGCTATAGAGAATCTGAATGTAGTTTTCCTTAAAGAGTATCAAATTTTATGTTGAGGTCTTTTACCCATTTTAAGTTAACTCTCATGCACATTGAGAGATGTGGGTTGGTTTTCATTTTTCTCCACGTTTCCCAGCACCATTGATTGAAAAGGCTATCCTTTTTCCAGTTTACTTGCTTTGCTCCTTTGTCAAAAATAAGGTGGCTATAGGTGTGTTGAGGTATTTCTGGGTCTTCTATTCTGTTCCACATGTCTTCAGGCCTATTTTTGTGCCAGTATCAAGCTATTTTTGCCACCACCACCCTATAGTATAGCTTGAAGTGAGGGATTGTGATTCCACCTGCATTAGTTTTGCAGCTTAAGATTGTTTTGGTTATACATGGTCTTTTGTGATTCCATATGAATTTTTGGATTGTTTTTTCTATTTCTGTAAAGTCAGTCAGTAGAATTTTAAGGGGATTGCATTAAATCTATAAATTGCTTTTGGTAGGATAGCCATTTTTACTATATTGATTCTCCTTATCCATGAGCAGGGGAGGTCCTTCCATTTTTTAGTGTCCTCTATTATTTCTTCCTTTAATGTTTTGAAATTTTCCTTGTAGAGATCTGAAGGGTCTTTGGTTAGGATTATCCCAAGGTATATAATTTTCTGGTGGGCAATCATGAGAGGTATTTTTTTCTGAAATTTCCTTCTCTTCCTGTTTACAGTTGGTGTAAAGGAAAGCTATTGATGTTTGTGTGTTGATTTTATATCCTGCCACTTTGCTGAAGGAGTTGAGTAGATCTAAAAGCTTTCTGGATGATGTTTTGGGGTCTTTTAGGTATATAATTGTATCATCTGCAAATAAGGATAATTTGTCCTCTTCATGCCAGTCTGTATCCCTTTGATTTCTTTCTCTTGTCTGATTACCCGGGCAAGGACTTTAATTACTATGTTAAATAGAATAGGAGAAAGAAGACATCCTTGCCTTGATCCAGATCTAAGAGGAAATGGTTTCAACTTTTCTCCATTTAATATAATGTTGGCTGTAAGTTTGTTATAGATAGCTTTTATGATATTAAGGTATTTGCTGTTATACCTATATTCTCCAGGGTTTTATCAAGAAAAGGTGTTGCATTTTGTCAAAGGCCTTTTCAGCATCAATTGAGATGATCATGTGGTTTTTGTTTGCCAGTTTCTTGATATGTAGGATTACATTAATTGATTTCCGTATGTTGAGCCAGCCTTGCATCTGTAGAATAAATCTCACTTGGTCATGGTTAATAGTCTTTTTAATATGTTGCTGGATTCAGTTTGCTAGGATTTTGTCAAAGATTTTCGCATCTATATTCATAAAGGAGATGGGTCTATAATGCTCTATCCTAGATGAATCTTTTCCTGGTTTAGGTAAAAGGGTGATGGTAGCTTCATAGAATGAATTTGGGAGTGTTCCCTCCTTTTCTACTTTTTGGAATAATTTGAGGAAGACAGGTATTATATCTCCTTTGAAAGTTTGGTAGAATTCTGCTGTGGACACATCAGGACCTGGGCTCTTCTTTGTTGGGAGACTTTTTATTACCTTTTCTATTTCTGTATAAGTAATGTGCTTGTTTAGGTCACTTATGTCTTCTGGGGTTAGTTATCATAAGTCATATGTGCTAATAAATTTATCCATTTCTTCTGTATTTTCATATTTTTGAGAATACAATCTCTTATGGTAATCCCTGACAATTTTCTGAATTTCATTGTATTCAGTGGTTATGAACTTGTTTTCCTTTGTAATCCTTACTATGTTAGTTTTTTTCCTTTTTCTTTTTGATGATATTGGCCAGAGAAGTGTCTAGAAACTTTAAAACTAATAGAAGACAAGATAGGTAATACACTCCAACATATAGGGATAGGAAAGTATTTCCTTAATAGGACTCCAATTGCACAAGAAATTGCAACAAGCATAGATAAATGGATAACAAGAATAATGGATAACAAGAATAGATAAATAGATAAATTAAACAGCTTCTGTACAGCAAAGGAAACAATTAACCAAGTCAAGGAAATCCCCACTGAATGGAAAAACTTTTCACATCCTATACATCAGACAAAGGTCTAATTACCAGAATTTATAAAGAACTTAAGAAAAAAATACCCAAGAAAACAAATAACCCAATACACAAATGAGCAAAGGAACTGAATAGACAGTTGTCAAATGAAAAGGTTCATAAAGCCATGAAATGTGAAAAAATGCTCAGTATCCCTAGCCATTAGGGAAATGCAAATTAAAACAACTCTGAGATTTCACCTTACACCAGTAAGAATAGCCAAGATCAACAAAACAAATAACAACAAATGCTGGCAAGGTTGTGGAGAAAAGTGAACACTCTTACATTGTTGATGGTGCTGTAAATTGGTCCAATCACTGTGGAAATCAATATGGAGGTATCTTAAAAAACCAAAAATTGATCTACCATATGACCCAGGTATAACACTATTGGGAATTTGCCCAAAGGGAGATGTGGCATCATACCACAGAGACACCTGCATCTCCATGTTCAATGCAGCACTTTTCACAATAGCCAGGATATGGAATCAACCAAAGTGCCCATCAACAGAAGAATGGATATTAAAAAAAAAAAAACTATGGTACATATGCACAATGGAATACAACTCAGCAATCAAACAAATGAAATAATGCCATTTGGAGCAAAATGGGTGGAATTGGAGAAAATTATTTTAAGTGAACGATCCCAAGCTCAGAAAGAGAAACACCACATGTTCTCACTCATATGTGGGAGCTGAATCAAAATTATAAGAAGGAAAAATTCCTATGCAGAGGTCAGAACATAATAAAAAAAGAAGCTAAGAATGGTATTATTATAGATGGACTAAAAAATTCATGTAATAGTTCTGACAATGTAAAAAGAAAGTTCACTTCAGAAAAAGTTTCTATCCTAAACAGAACTGGAACCCAAAGATATATAGAAAAATATTACCATAAAAAGATAAGCAAACAGAAGAGACATCTTTGTTGGGAGTTGGGATGGGGGAGGAAGTGCACAAGAGGGTAAGGGGGAACTTATATGTATAATGTACAACAAAATGCACATATGGAAATTTCACAATGAAAAGCATGTCAGGATGAATCACATTAAGGTGTAGTTTAAAATTTTCCAATAAAAAATAATATCAAATTTGACATGGTTGGGCAGATAAACCTCTGTCAGATAACTTCAGGTTATGGGTGTGTGTGTGTGATTTTATTTTTACTTCTTGGTGCATATGCTCCACAGCAATCTCGACCCAAAATCCTATGCCCACCTCTCTGTGCACCTCTCTCTTTCATGAGATACTGTCCAATAAATTTCAGCTACCTCTATAGCATCTCTGACATCTGTTTCTATAGCTTAGCATGACTTCTGTGCCTGCTTAGGTTCCATCTCCCTGTATTGCAGTCTAGCAAGAGTTGATACGGAGAAAGCCAGGGTAAATGTTCATACCTCTTTCCTTTCTCCTAAGAAATGTTTGAAAGTCCCTATTTGTGATCTCTAGAAACAATTTTTTTCAAATATTGTCTTTGAATATCATCTTTTATGATTGCTTGCAGTGGAAGGACAAATCTTATATTAGCTTTTACATAATGAATGATAAACTCTTCATTGTTGTTGTTAGATGCCATGGAGTCAAATCTGATTCATGGTGACCCTCATAGAGTTTTCAATGGCTGATTGTTTCGGGATTGCATTGGGAGTGGATCGCCACATCCTTCTCCTGTTTTTGTGGTGCTGGGGATGAACCCAGGTCGTCAGAGAGTGTAGAGCAAACACTAACCACTGAGCTAAACCCGAGCACAAACTCTTCATTAGGGACCATTTATTATTTTATAATGCAGTGTTACATATAGTAAACTAATAATTGGTATTAATAATGTTTTCTTTCTGTATTCTTATTTTTTTTCCAGGATGATCAATATTTACCTCAAGTTTTTAATCTTTTTCTCTATTTTTTTATGTTTTCATGTGAAGAATATTGTTGGTTAAAAATCAATTTAGGATAGCAATTTTAGAAAGCCCATAAAGGGCTATAATTATATTCTGCAGCAATGAAATGCAAAAAGAAATATTAAATATTGGAAGTGGTAAGTTAAAAACAATTACCATGATGATGGGAAGTGGTGTTAAGGGGATTGATATAAAGGAAAACCTATTGAAGGGAACATTAAGTGTGTAGGTTATTGCAAGGTCTAAATAAGATAATGACATGGGAATAGAGAAAATTAAAGGGTAAGAGCTATGAAGGATGTATTGGCAAAATGTACTTATTTATTTATGTACTACACTGTACTTCAAAGACCTCTTTTACATATAGGTTATAGAAATGTGAATGCTGGCATATAATAAAAATAGATTACTAAATCAACAATAAGGAAAAATAAAATCGAGGCCACAAGGTTAAAATTCTAGACTACATGTGAAAGAAGACACAAATTTTGTTGAGATTCTTAGTACACAGAGGAAGGGGGAAAAGGAAACATAGCATCTATAATGCTGAAAAAAATATAAATGTTTAGCAGAGCAATTCATTAGTTAGTTAGGCAATTTATTTATTTTTTGTTTCAACATCTAAAACCACTTTAGTAAATTCTCACAAAGGGACCATATCTCTGCAGATTTCTGGCAGTACCTTTATTTTCACTTATATTTTTAATTGGAAATTTTTAAATGTACAGCTTAATGTGTTTCATTCTGACATGTATTTCATTGTGACATTTCCATATATGTGTTTCAGAACATTGCTCACATAACTTCCCCCTTATCCTCTCCAATCCCTCCTCTCCCAACCCCCCCCACACACACCAATGGCCTTCTACTTGTATGTCTTTCTGTGGGAATATTTATCTATAAATGTGCGTCCTGATTATGATTTAAGTCCAAGCTTTTTTCTGTAGTGATCTATCTTTTTTACATTCTCAGCAGTATTATATGAGTAATGTAGTCTGTTTGCAATATAGTCATCCTTTGGTATTATTGTATTATTATTATTATTTCCTGAACTATTAAAGTTGGGCTGTTTACTTTGAGGCTGTCTTCTCTCTCATTCCTCACTCCTTCCACTCCTGTCTTCTCCCATCATTGCTTCCTTTTGCTAGATCCCTCCCTCCTTCTTTCCACTCCTTGAATTGTCCCTTCTATGCTAAGGTTGCATGAGCTTTTTATTATGTTCCAATTTATGTGTAGGATTTTTTCCTTCTTTTAAGTTTGATTCAGCTCCCACATATGAGTGAGATTTCTCTTTGGGGGCTTTTGTTCATTCACTTAAGATAATTTTCTCCAATTCCATTCATTTTGTTGCAAATGACATTATGTCATTTTTTGTTTGCTGAGTAGTATTCCATTGTGTACATGTACCATATTTTTTTATTCATTCTTCTGTTGATGGACACTTTGGTTGATTCCATATCCTTGCTATTGTGAAAAGTGCTGCATTGAACATGGAAAACATGGAAATGCAGGTGTCTCTGTGGTATCATGATTCATTTCCCTTTGGGTATATTCCTAATAGTGGTATATCCATTTCAAGTTAACTCTCGTGCATATTGAGAGGTACCAGTCTGTTTTCATTTTTCTGTAAGCAGATATCCAGGTTTCCCAGCACCATTTATTGAAATGGCTACCCTTTCTCCAATTTACCTGCTTTGCTCCTTTGTCAAAAATCAGGTGGCTATAGAAGCATGGATGTATCTCTGGGTCCTCTATTCTGTTCTATTGGTCTTCGAGTCTATTTTTTTTTACCAGTACCAAGCTATTTTTGCTACTACAGCCCTTTAGTACAGATTAAAGTCAGGGATTGTGATCCCACCGGCACTAGTTTTGCAGTTTAAGAGTGTTTTTGCTATATGTGGTCTTCTGTGTTTCCATATGAATTTTTGGATCATTTTTTCTATTACTGTAAAGTCTGTCAATGGAATTTTAATGGGGATTGCATTAAATCTATAGATTGCTTTTGGTAGAATAGCCATTTTTTATAATATTGATTCTCCCAATCCATGAGCAGGGAAGGTCCTTCCACTTTTTAGTATCCTCTGCAATTTCTGTCTTTAATGTTTTCAAATTTTCATTATAGAGATCAGCAGGGTCTTTGGTTAGATTGATTCCAAGGTATTTAATTCTCTGGTGGGCTATTGTGAAAGGGATTGTAGCTGTAATTTCCTTCTCTTCCTGCTCACAGCTGGTGTAAATGAAGGCTACTGGTTTTTGGGTGTTAATTCTGTATCCTGCCAATTTGCTGAAGGAGTTAATTAGCTGTAAAAATTTCTAGAGCATAGTTTAGGATCCTTTAGGTAAAATATTATGTCATCCGCAAATAAGGATAATTTGTCCAGGAGTGATGGCCCATGCCTGTACTCCCAGTGGCTGGGGAGGCAGAAGCAGGAGGATCACAAGTTCAAGACCAGAGGTAGTCTGTATAATTTAGCAAAACTTTATCTCAAAAAAGTAAAATTAAATTAATAAATAAAGGGGCTGGGAGTGCAACATAGTGGTCCAGCATGTGCAAAGCATGCAAATGCGAGGCCCTGGGTTCAACCCACAGTACCGCCTAAATAAATAAATAAATAAATAAATAAATAAAAGGATAATTTGACCTCTTCTTTGTCTATCTGTATCCCTTTGATTTCTTTCTCTAGACTGATTGCCCACGAGGACTTCAATCACTGTGTTAAATAAGATAGGAGAAAGTAGATATCCTGGTCTTGTTCCAGATCTTAGAGGAAATGATTTTAATTTTTCTCCATTTAATGTAACATTGGCTATAGGTCTGTCATAGATGGCCTTTATGATTGATATTAAGGTACTTTCCTGTTATGGCTATCTTCTCCAAGATTTTTATCATGAAAAGGTGTTGTACTTTGTCAAAGGCCTTTTCAGCATCAATTGAGATGATCATGTGGTTTTGTTTGCAAGCCTCTTGATATGCTGAATTGCATCAGTCGATTTTCATATGTTAAAATAGCCTTGCATCTGTGGAATAAATTCCACTTGGTCATGGTGAACAATCTTGTTAATATGTTGCTGGATTCAGTTTGCTAGGATTTTGTTAAGAATTTTTGCATCTATGTTCATAAGGGAAATGGGTCTATAATTCTCTATCTTAGATGTATCCTTTCCTGTTTTAGGTATCAAGGTGATGGTAGCTTCATAGAATGAGTTTGGGAGTATTCCCTCCTTTTCTACTTTTTGAAATAATTTGAGGAAGACAGGTATTAATTCTTCTTTGAAAGTTTGGTAGAATTCTGCTGTGACTCCATCAGGTCTAGGACTCTTCTTTGTTGAGAGATATTTTACCTTTTCTATTTTAGCATAGGGCTGGGATTTAGCTCAGTGGGTAGAGCACTGCGCTGCAGTCTCTGAGGTCCCGAGTTCAATTCCCAGCACCCCAAAAGTGGGAGAAGGACCTGGCAATCCACTCCCAAGGCAATCCCAAAACAGCCAGCCATTGAAAACCCTATGAGGGTCGCTATGAGTTGGATACCGACTCGATGGTACCTAACAACAACACAACAATTTTAGCATATGTAATGGGTTTATTTAGGTCACTTATGTCCTGAGGGGTTAATTTTGGTAAATCATATCTATTAATAAATTTATCCATGTCTTCTGTATTTTCATAGTTTTGGAAATACAATTTTTCATAGTATTCCCTGATGATTTTCTGTATTTCTTTATAATCAGTGGTTATGATCCCCTCTTCATCTCTAGTTTTCACAGTGTTGGATTTTTCTTTTTTCTTTTTGATGAGATTGGCCAGGGGAGTGTCTATTTTATTAATCTTTTCAAAGAACCAGCTCCTAGTCTTATTAATTCCTTGAATTATCTCTTTAGATTCTAATTGAGATACCTCTCCCTTGATCTTGATAATTTCTTTCTGAGTGCTCCTTTCATGATTGATTTGCTGTTGGCTTTCTAGTATCTTGATATGTGCTACTAGGTCATTTATTTTGTTCTTCCCTACCTTATTGATGAAGGCACTCAATGCTATAAACTTCCCTCTTAGAACTGCCTTTGCTGTATCCCATATGTTTTGGTAGGATGTGTTTTCAACATCATTTGATTGCAGGAATTTTTAAATTTCCATTTCAATTTCTTCAACAACCCACTGATCATTCAGCAGTGTATTATTTAGTTTCATGAATTTATAAAATTTCTGGTGTTATTCTTGCTTTTGAGTTCCAATTTTATACTGTTGTGGTCTGATAAGGTACAGGGCATAATACCTTTTTATATTTATTGAGGGAATTTTTGTGTACTAGAATATGATCTGTCTTGGAGAACTTACCATGTGGAGCTGAAAAGAGTGTGTATTCCTCATCATATGGATGGAATATTCTGTAGATATCTGGGAGTTCCAGTTGGTCTAAAGTCCAGATTAAGCTTGTTTTTCTCTGTTAATTTTCTGTTTTGATGACCTATTTCTTGGTGTAAGTGGGGTATTAAAGTCTCCCATAATTATTGTGTCTATACCAGTGCAGTCGTTTATTTCCCATAAAGTTTCTTTTATGAAACTAGGTACCCCTGTATTTGGAGAGTATATATTCACTAGCATTATTGGTTCTTGGTTGATTGTTCCTTTATTTTCATGCCAAGGATACAGTGTACTTAAGCCACATAATTACATCTGTTGATACTTAGGTGAGTATTCTTTTCTTTACCCTACTCATTCCTTCCAACAGTAATATACTCATAAATATATGTTGTTGTGGTGGTTGTTAGGTGCCATCAAGATGGGTCTAACTCATAGTGACCCTATGTACAACAAAACAAAACACTACCCAACAGTGTGCCATACCTTGCACCATTGTCAGTGCTTCTCTGCTACTCATAGGATTTTCAATGGCTAATTGATTCAAAAATGGGCTGGCAGTCATACTCCAGGGCCTTCAGCACCCAGTATACCCAGGTGATCTCCTATCCAGGTTATCCAGGACTAACCAGGCTTTACTCTTCTTAGCTTCCAAGATCTCATGAGATCAGATACCAGGGTAATATGGCTGTAGACAAATATTGTATTTATTATAAAATGATTCAATGGCTGGTGTATTTGACGTATAATATTTTCTCCTTGATACTACTAATCAGTGCCCTTCAGCTTTTCTTTTCATTTTCAACCACTACCATTCTATCTTATATATTAAAATTTATGATTTGTGCTGACTTACTGACTCAGTGAGTGAATGAATGAACAAATGAATTAATTAAAGAAAATACTTGAATTATAACTAGGCTTCTAGGTTGGAAACAAAAATCCATTCTTCATAATGATAAACATTTACTTAGTACTCTGTCAATTGGCCAAATGAGAGATTTAGGAACAATAATCTTCTAGAAAAATACTGGATCATAGCTTATAATTGACCTTTATAATATGTGTTGGAGTTCAGTCTGTCACTTCCTACCTTTCTTTAGACTTTGAAATGTTAGGACTATGCTAATCTTAACAGGAATTTTATAGCTTTAGCCTTCTCAGATATAAGAGATATTTGCATAGTGTGAACTTTATATTTATTCTTACGATTCATCAGATAAATGTCATTGACATATTTAAAAATGAATAGAATCCATCTAAAAAAACTGACATGGAAAATTCAAGGAAAAATGGATTTTTATTCTAAATATTAAAGTTAGCACTTTGTTAGAGCAAGAAGAACTTTAAAACTTCTGATTCTTTTATCTCTTTTGTCATGATCCCTATGTGAGTGACATTTACATTGAGAATGCTGATGAATATAGATGTTGTTTCATTTGTCCATGTTCTTCATTCTTTATTTTATTATCACACAAGTATGAATTATTGTAGTTTATGAAAAACATTTAAATGACAATCCAAGTTAGACATACCATAAAGAGATCAGGCAAAGAAGTAGATGGAGGATTTTTGGTAAAATTAAGAAAGTTTTCACAACTCTTCTTAGTGGCATCTTATGCTATTCTAAAGTGTTTTTCCAATGATCTCCTATTCATAATTTTGGGAAATAAATGAATCCTTTATCAAAGTAGATAACAAAGCAATTTATGATATGATAAAGTAGTTACTAAGTTGGTAGAGTGCTGCTCCGCAATTTCTGAGGACCTGGATTTGATCCCCAGCACCACAAAAATGAGAGAAGTATTGTGGCAATCCACTCCAGAAAACCATCAGCCATTGAAAACCCTGTAAGGGTTGTTATGAGTGGAACCTAACTCAGTGGTATCTAACAACAAAGTAGCTAGACAAGAGTTATAGTTCAACGTTACAGTTGATGTTGTTCCTGGTTAGACTAGGTAGATGTGATTGTGGAATCATTTTTTCTTCTGTCTTGTTGATAGGATGAATTATATAAATACATTTCATAAAATATAAGCAATATTTGATTGTATGATAAATAACCCTACCTTTTCGAGGATGTTTTTTACTATACTGCTGGATATTTTATTTAGAATTAGATATTTCTAAATGATATCAGTCTATAAATTTCATTATCATGTCCTTTTGATATATTTTTATATCAGTGATAAGCAAAATTCATATATACTCACAATAACTGACAAAGTTATCTATATTTTTTATTTCTAGGAATAGTGTGTGGCCTTTTCATTTCAAATGATAGGAAAAGCTATTCATCATAGGATCTGGGGATATTGCCAACTTTGATTATATTTCTGTAACAACCTTTTAATTAATTTAATTCCTCTCCTGTCATTTTGTTTTGCTTCTTATTTCAATTTTGGTCATTTATATATTCCCACAAAATTATCAGTTTGGGGCTGGGGGTGTTGCATATGACACCAGGTCCAATCTCCATTACTCTCCCCAAAATAATCAATAAACATTTTGCATGTGTCAGAATAATGTTGCTAAAAATGAGATATTAGACTTGTGAATTATTCATTATTCAATATGCCAATAAGAATCTCTTAGTAAAACAGATTCACATACTAAAACAAAGTCAACAATGTGCACTAATCTATTTACTGAAGAATTTTAGAGTCAAATGCTTCCTCCCTCCCAACCAAGAAAGAAAATTTCCCAGAGCACCTTCAGAAAGATTTTGACAAATATCCTGGGATTTGAAAGGCACTGTGACTGGGTCAAGCTTGAAAACTCAAAGGCCAGAGGCTGGCTGGAGGGGTCTGGCAAGGCAGAGGTGTGTTGAAACAAACTGAGTTCTGAGTTTGGTGAGTAAGAAAATAGGACCTCCCCTTGGAACACACTTGAGAAAGCGAGATAGGCAGGAATCATCCTGATAGAAAGAAGACCTGTTGCGGTTTCTCAGTGTGGTAAAAAGGGCCTGAATGCTGAGCAGAGGGAGGACAGAATAGGCCTCAGAAGACACATTGCCCATGTCAGGGTACTGCAGATGAGACAGGAATTCCAGTGAAAGGGCTGGGAAAACTCAAAGCTCCTCCCCCTTCCACTTGCTGGGTGTATCAGGCATCAGTAAAGCAAGGACAGAAGCAGGCAACTTTTGCTTCACATCAAACTGGACTCTGAAAATGAGAAAAATGAAGTCAGTATTTGATAATAACTAAAAATCTATGAAATCTGGATGGTATTCAGGAATAAGAGTATGAATAAAAGTTTATTTTTGTCATTTTATTCTTACACATTTATTTTGTTCAATAATGTTGGCTGCCGGACTGTCATATCTCAATCCATTTATTTTCAAAGCTGACAGATTTAGTCTTAGTTTCTGCATATATTTACTCTCTATTTTTGTTGGTGTAGTCTAAGAACTATAATATTTTAACAATATTTTAAATTATTTACCTTTTTTACCAAGAATAACTTTTTATTCTTTATGCTACTTTTAACCACAGGAATTAATTTTTAGATAGAATTCTTCTATTGATCAACCTCAATCTTTTCAAAATCAGTCTCCTTTTTCTCACATTTTTATGTTTGTCTTTCAGTCAATTGGAATAAATCTTTGAGTAATTTTTTCAAGGAAGTATATTAGCTGCTAATGTTTGAGAATGGATTTCTGCTGCCTGTATGTAAAAATGGCAAACTGTTTGGATTAATGTTCTCTGAATGTGCAATATTTTTATCATCAATCTTTTTTCTTTCTATTCAATATCACACAGATATCCTTCTACAACCTGATTTTGCTTTAAAGGATGTCTGTAGAACTTTATTTTTGTTTATCCATCATTCTTCTTATTACCAGACTTTGACTGGGTTTAGTTTCTTTAGAAGAGAAATAAAAAAATTTCTTCCAGGTCCGCAATGATTTGTTTTCATATTTATTTGACCACATCTTCTAATCCATCTATTCTATTTCACATTCTGAAAGCTGTATTATACACAGTTTAAAGTCCATGTTTCTTGTACGAACTGCACCCCAGAACAAGCATCCCCTGATGAAACCTTCCACCTCATCCTTCTCCTCTTTACTTGCTTCTCTGGCAGCTGTGTTTTCACATATGAAACCCCGTCTGCTTTCACACTAACATGCATTTGTAAGTTCCAAAACGTGGACCACTCCTTCTCTGCTTTTCAGAACTAACAGAGGTTTTCCCCCCTTTTCTTCTTTTCTTTTCTCTTCTTTTCCTTTCTTTTTTAAGCCATTTCTATGGAAATCTAGGAGTTATATTTACCTTTATTCTAGTAGCAAGCTGGTCTGGACATCCAAAAGCATGTATTTTAAGTAGAGCTGTAGGTTGCGTACTTATAGAAATGTCAATATCCCCATTATTGAATGTAATAACTTAGGTGAAATTTCATGAGTAGAATTATTGGCTCTACATTATGACCATTTAAATCTTTTGATGCACATTGTCAAAATACTTTCCAGAAATGTAATGTCAAATTTTAAATTTTCCATCAGGACATATCTGTTTCTTTGTTCTTTTTTTTTTTTTTTTTTGCCATTTTAATAGGTTAAAATCATATCTCAATGTTTAAGTAAATTTGATTATTTTCTCTTGAGGTTGAACATGATTTCATAAAATACTATAGTGTTTTTTTCAGTTATAGCCTCAGGTCTTCAATCCTTTATTAAGTAGGTTTTTAAAAGGTCATTTATAAATTTGAAAGAGTTCTTTGTATAGTAAGGATATTGTCACATTGTATTAGTTACCATAGTCTCACTGCCGTAATGAATAGACCCTTAAAAATAGTCTATAATTCCTGTGTAGATTTTTAGGATAGTGCTCCACCACTGAGTTGTACCCCAAGCTTCCTTTTTATTTATCTATTTAATTTTGAGAGACAAGTTCTCACTAAATTGTACAGGCTGCCTCTAACCTCAGATTTGGAATCCCCTTACCTCAGCCTCCCAAGTATGTGGGATTACATGCGTGCACCATGACACTTAGCTGCTATCTTTCTAATCCATAAATTATACTTTATGATTCATTAGTTTTTCTCCCTTAAAAAAAGAAACTTGAATCTAGTGATTGAGAACATAAGTACCCAAGTTCTTTGTCAAGGATTCTCTTTTTTAGAGAGGACAAAATTTTTTTATTATTGTTTAGTTTTTCTTTCGGTACAGTAATTTTAATTGTTCTTTTTTAAAAAAATGTGAATTGTAATATAAGAATGTGGCTCCCAGAGAGTCTTGGGAGGCGGAGGTGGGAGGATTGCAAATTTGAGACCAGAGGCAGTCTGTGTAACTTAGCAAGACCTGTCCAAAAGAAGAAGAAGAAGAAGAAGAAGAAGAAGAAGAAGAAGAAGAAGAAGAAGGAGGAGGAGGAGGAGGAGGAGGAGGAGGAGGAGGAGGAGGA